>PVKE010010375.1:0-42612 GCA_004027555.1 Craseonycteris thonglongyai | reverse complement strand
GATGTATAGACAAGGTAATGTAGAATTGTACACCTGGAAACAATGTAATTGATATCAATGTCACCTCAATAAATGTAAGAAAGCTTTTTATTTCTCAATAAAAGAAAGAAAGAAAGAAAGAAAGAGAGAAAGAGAGAGAGAGAGAGAAAGAGAGAGAAAGAGAGAGAGAGAGAGAGAGAGAGAGAGAGAGAAAGCAAGCAAGCAAGCAAGCAGATACTTTCTTGTTTTCAGCTGAAAGACAGCCTAACACTCAGAATTGTCTCCATACAATTGAGTCGCCTTGACATGTACAGAATCGCCACTGAGGAGGTATTGCCAGAGGCTGACAAATCCTTCCCTGGGACACTGTGTGGGGAGATTTATGCACTCATTCAGTTCAAAAATATTTAATGAGTACCTCTGACATTCCAGATAATATTCTTAGTGTAGGGAAAAATGTAGTCAACAAAAAAGCGAGAGTCCACATTTCAGTGAGGGGGTGGGGTTTAGAAATAAATACAGTAACATTTCAGATACCAGTAAGTACTATAAAGAAACACAAGGGCATCAGAACAGGACCAGGGCAGAGGCAGGGGGTGGCAAGCAGTCAGAAAAGACCTCACCACAGGGAACATGCATGCAGAGACCTAACCAGAATGGAGCTAAAGGCCAAGCAAATATCTGGGAAGACAGATAAAGAGATGCAAGAACCAGCCAGGGACTTGGGGGAAGAGCAACAAGGACAGTGTGACTGCAAAAGAGAGAGGGGAAGCAAAGGAAAGATGAACCTAGCAAAGGAGTCAGGTCACATTACAACAGGCCTCACAGGCCTGGGTTCAATGGCTAAGACTCGAGAACTACAACGTGATAGGGAGTCACGGACACAGAAAGGTGTCAGGTACAGGGAGTGGCCAATCGCATTTACATTTTTACATAATCCCTTTAGTGGCTGCCCACAGACTCATGAGGGGTGAGAATTGAGCCAGGAGACCAGTTAGGAGGACACACAGGAGATGCTGGGCCAGGGGTGCAAGTGGAGATGAACCCCAAAGACAATGGAGCCAAATCCAGATTCCCAGGCCCTGCTGATCAACAGGATCATCTGAAGAATCAAACCCAGACCTACCCAGTGAGGCTCACAGGATAGGGAATGGGGAGCTGCACAGTGAACCTCCTAGGAAGTGCTAAGGACCAACCCAGCGGGGAAGCCACTGCCCTAGCTGGTCTGTGCCCCCTTGTCAGCTCTGAGGAGCTAGGACAGTAAGAGTGAGGAAGCTAAGGGCCTTCCAGCTCCCTCTGCCATGGCATTTCACTTGGTGGTCTCATCCCACCCTCTGAATGGGGCCCTGCCCACCTAGCCCCGAACAGAACAGAAATCCGGAAGGGGACTATGTCTTCTGGGCTACCACTGCTGCTTCCAACCAGGGTTCCTCATCTGAACTGTATAAGACCAGAATCACCGAGAAACGCTGCGGAGAGGGGAGAAGGAGCAAGCACAAAGCGGCATGAAAATCACACTCCAGCGTGCAGTAAAACAGAAAGAGGGGTGGGTGGAGTACCATACACATCATTGAGTATTTTCCCAGTTCTCCTGAAGAAGGTCCATAACCAGTACCATCTAGGAGCATAGGGGTACAGTTAATTCACTCAGGGCATTAAGTTTAATTCTGTCATGGAAGCCCAGTCCCAGATGAGAAAAGGTAGTAGATAGAGGAAGAATTTCAAACACCACAAAATTCAAGCCCAAACCTAAAGAACCAAATTCTGCTTCAAACTAAAGATGTAGTGACACTTTCGCAGGGAATTCTGGACACTGGGCAGGGAGGACAACCGCGGCCAAGATGGTGAAGGGCCCGAGAGCCAGGATGAGGCTCAGGGAAATGGAGCGCAATAGACATGACAGAGAGAAGATGAACTCAGAAGGCAGGAAGAGACCCAGCTCATGCCCTTGGCTCACACAGAGAAGCGGAGGCCTGGGACATTAAGCGACGTATTCAAAGTTGTTACTCCAGAATCAGCACTGTGAAAGGTTAGAGGAGTTAAGCCAGCAATCAGTACTTCAAAGTCACTGAGAACTCCTGAGGACAAAACCAGCACCACTCCTAACCTGATTTCAGCTATACCTTCCTAAAGGTGGGGGTTATGTCGGTTTGGGCTCCCATGAGGACACAGTGGGCCCGTGAGCACATGCAAGGAATCCGCACAAAGATTACTCTCTAAACAGGGTACATCATCACCCAAGCTCGTCCACCCCATTCCAAACTACTTCTTCCAGGATACACAAGACCCTCATGCTGTACCCTCTGCCCAGATTGTACTTTTCTCCTCCATTTCACTTTTCCTTCAAAGCCCCTGAAGATGTCTCCTCTTCCAGTAGGCCTTCCCAGACTTTTTCCAGCCAAACTACTACTATTCTTGAACTCAAGCACTAAAATAAAGTTAATGCTTCAAATTTTATTTTACAATTTTAATTTTTAAATGCTGATGTATCTTCCCTATAAATATCAGTTAGCCTGGCAGATGTTAACTCCAAAGGCAGAAACAAAGCTCAGCTCTTCCCGCAGACCCACAGCTGTGACTCTGACTTCAGGACCAAGGAACAGGAACCTTCTGTCTCCTCTGAGACACATGAAAGAGTGGGAAAAAGATGTGCATATGGCCAAACTTTTCTGATATGCTTCTTATAACATACAGCAACATATTCATAAACGAAAAGTGGAAGTTTAAGAGGGGTGGCATAAGTATACACACTGAGAACATAAGAGCACTTATTTTTTGCGTTCCTGTGTTAAGACAGTGAACCAACTACTGACTGCCCCAAGATATTCTAGTTCAGTGCTGCAGCGCCAGGAAACACAAAGAAATGAGTCTTCTCTGCTCTTTACCTACACCATCACTCTAACCTTCCTGCCAGAGTTACTGGTTTCAGAAAAACATTCTCAGTGACAGCTTTTGAAATAAATAAATAAATAAACACACAGGTGACCTATCAAAAGAAGATGAATTCCTATTACAACACCAGCAGCTAAGTATACCAGACAGGAGAAAGGTTATGCTTCAAAATACTAAACAGCAGCACATTTTCTTCAGAAGAGTTCAAGTTGGAGTAGAATAAGATACAATCTTGGTCTTGTGCAGCTTTTTCACCTGCTGTTGCCACGCAGAGTGGTTTAATAATTGTGGGGGGTAACATGGGGCTTCGGAGGCCTGGGTTCAAACCCACAGGAGTTCTGTGACTTTTGCACCTTATTTAGATTTGCTGAGCCTTGGTTTCCTCATCTGTAAAATGGCTGAATAAAACCTAGTATACACGGTTGCTAAAAAGTACTGACTGTGCAGCGATGCTCTGGGTATAATTTTTTGCTGAAAGATGTGATAGAAGAAAGCAGGCAAGGGAAAGCTGGGATGCTCAGTGGGTTAAGCGCTCACTTTGCAGCCCTGAGGACCGAGGATCGAATCCTGGCCCCGGCCCGAGTGGACTCAAATGCTGAACTGGGGAGCCCCAAGTTCAGCTCTCACCATGGTGAGACCCTGGTCCAGTTCCTGCCCTGTGCAGCCACGCCCACCTGTGGAATGAACTATGTGGAAAAACCAATGATGTGCAGCTATGGAGACTGTTCTGGGCCCTCCCCCTTCCCTCTGCCTGTGTATCTCTCTCTCTGTCAAAAATGATAAAAATAAATCTAAATAAAAAAAAAAAGAAAGCAGGCAATACCCAGCCAATGTGTTCATTTCCATCACAAATCCAAGGCCCATCCATTTATTCAACAAGAGCTCATTATGCCTCCATTGTTTGAGGCACCAGCAAACAAAACCAACAAAAAGCCTTGCTGTCTGGGAGCTTACATTCTGGTCAGAAGATTCATTTGACCAAAACCTTTCCAGGGCTTGCCCAAATTGGGTAGAAAGGAAGGGAATCAGAAAACACGTTTTGCCCAAATTTTTAGCTACATCTCAAAAAAAATGATCATCATAGTTGATCTTAAGTTTTGATTTTGAAATGCTTTATCTTCATCAACACAACCCGGAGGTCACACTTCATTAAACATATAGTATCAGGGGAAGCTGGGATGGCTCAGTGGGTTAAGCGCTCACTTTGCAGCCCCAGGGACCGCGGATCGAATCCCGGCCCCAGCCCGTGCGGAACCATATGCTGAACTGGGGTGTGCTTCCCATGCGGGAGGCCCCCAGTTCAGTTCTTGGGGCGAGCTTCCCATGTGGGAGGCCCCCAGTTCGGCCCCCAGCTTGAGTGCGCATGCCTTCCATGCAGGAGGCCCCAGCCCATTCCTGCCCTGCTGGGCCCCGTACCCACCTGTGTGGAACAAAACCATGTCAAAAAATTGATGACATACAACTATGAAGACTGTTCTGGGCCATTCCCTTCTCTCTCTCTCTCTCTCTGTCTGTGCCTCTCTCTGTCTCTGTCAAAGACAATAAATCTTTAAATTAATAAAAAGATAGTATCAGAAACACCAAAACTTGTTCACTGACTTTTGAGTACTGGTGAATTCTGTTCAATTATTCTCACTATACTGTTGGATCTGAAGACATGAGGCATGCTGCCCTGCACTGTGCCTGGCTGCTTCCACACACCCCCTCCCCCAGGGTAGGCGTGCAATGCTCACTCCTATAATAAATGTAAGAGGGTGACAGTGGCCAGGGGCCAGAGTAGGTCAATGGAAAAACGCAGATGTCTCCCTTCACGAGGCTCTCTGGCGGACACAGACATGTATAATCGTGCTCTTGCCCTCTGTTGGCCCACAACTGCCCCATGAGGGTGAGAGCAAACAGGTTGTAAAAGCAAAGCCTGTTTGGGGGCGGGATAGGTGGTTCTTCCCACCCCAGGCATGGGAGGCCAGACCAAGGAGAGACCTGATTTCAGGTGGCGTGGTGAGACAGTCCAAAACTGAAGCCCAATCCTTGCCTAAGGCAGCACGCACATGCTGTGTACTCAGAGAGAAGGGCATGAGGTCCCCAGCAAGTACCTTTCCAAACAGTCTCAGAACACCAAACTGAGCCCTAGTGCCTTCCTCAGTGCTTGAATGGGGCTGCTCCCTGCTGGCCCGACCCAGAGAATGCCACTCCTCATGAGTGCTTTCTGAGCAGCAACAGAACTCACAGAGAAGCTGAGGAACAAAATGGGAGGAAGAAGCCACACTCTACACTTAGGCAGATTTTCCTTCTGCCATCACCTGGGAAACGTCATGTGAAGGAGGGGATCGGGTACGTGGAATGTGGGCAATAAATCAAACTCCCAGCAAGGACGCTCAGCCCATCAGTTCTCCAATTCTGCCACACACAGAATGCCCTGCTGTCCTCCACACCCATTAAATCTGACTCTCTGAGGTGGAAAGCCATCAGCTGAGACATGAGGCCAGTGTCCAACCTCCTGGTTGTTCTACCTCCCTATGTTAAAAAAGGAAACAACAGGCCCAAAATAGAGTCACTAAGCCCCAGTTCAGCAAAGCAAGACCTCATACCTAACCTAAGGGCAGTGCTAGCCTCTCCCAGGAGCGGAGTCTTCAACCAGACAATCTGCAGAGTCCTGGTCAACATCATCAGTAAGCGATTCCCCTGACAGAGCCCTGCCTGCCGTGCTGGCCTCTACGGAAAGGTGTCAGGTGCCTGAAACATCTGTCCGCAGCTTCCTGTCCTCCCCTTTCTGCCTGTAAAAGCCTTCTATGCTGCACAGCTCCTCAGCGCCCCCTTCTGTTTCCAAGATAGGGTGCTGCCTGCTCCATGAATCGGGAAATAAAGCCCTAGGTCTTTAAGTTGACCTAGGTGACTTTTGTTTTTGAATATCCATTAAATGCCTCAAGAGGGCCAGTCTGGGGCTCCGACATAATCAAATGTTACTATCAAAGCCCAAAGGAGAAGACAAACATGACATGGACATGGGTGAACCAGATGAGAAAGGGGAAGAGACCAGCAGACCACCAAAGGCGTCAGCACAGAAGCAGACCAGCGCACAGAGCAGGCAGCGCGCACAGAACCAGATTCCCGGCCATGCAGGCCACAGCCTGAAGAGCCAGCTGAGGCTCTGGATCTCTAACTGATCGGCGCCCTGATGACCCCTGGCCCTGTCTACCCATCCATAAAACCGGCAGGAGTCCTGCCTGCTCTCCCTACCTCAAAGGGGCCACAGATTCAGAAGATGGATATGAAGCCCACGGTGAAGGACAAGCTTACGCAGCCACTCAGCACTGCTAGCACAGTTCACAGAAGCCACTTTACAGCTGTGACTTATCTTCTAGGAGCCCCTTTCTGCCAGGACCCAGCTTTGCTCATCTTTGTGGCAACCAGAAAAGGACCAGTCTCTGTAAGCACTCAGCAAAGTGCAAGGATGCTGGTGGCACAACTGTGGGATGAGCAGAGAGCATTCAACATGAGGCCTCCCCAAAATAGTGAAAACACTAATATTGCAGGAAAGTGGTAAGGGGAGATGGTCGAATGTAAATAAAGCATTGTAACCAAGCACATAAAGAAGAGCTTTAAACATCATTCTCATCCAGAAGTTTTACAATGGCTCTCAGATTGAGGACTAGTATGCTCTGTGTTCTAGAACAGGTGTCCCCAAACCCAAAGCCACAGACTCTCAGCATCCCCGGCAGGAATGGGGCCCCACAGCAGGAGGTGAGCGGCAGGCAAGCCAGTGAGTGAAGCTTCATCTCTACAGCTGCTCCCTACACTAGTGTTACTGCCTGAGATCAGCCTCCTGACAGATCAGCAGCAGCAGTAGATTCTCATAGGAGCGTCAAACCCTACTGTAAACTGCGCATGCGAGGGACCTAGGTTGTGCGCTCCTTCTGAGAATCTCATGCCTGACAATCTGGGGTGGAGCTGAGGCGGTGATGCTAGTGCTGGGGAGCGACTACAAATACAGATTAATAGTAGCAGAGAGGTTTGACTGCACAGAGACCATAATGAATCAATTGCTCATATCAAAACCTGATCAGTGAGTGGCAAGTGACAATTAAGCCATATCTGGTGGCAGACTTTATAGTGGCAAGTTTCATAGTTTTGGTAAGCCCACAAGCTAACCCTAGCCAAAATGAGTGAAAAACAAATGTCACTGGAGCACTTCTTTGAAAAGGGGGAAAGACCCAATGATGGAACAACAGAAGACTCTAAGACTGCCAACCAAAAGAAAGCTGCATTTAAGAGAAAATACCAACAGTCCTTAAATCACAGGTTCATTGAAACAGGTGATTCACATTCTCCAAGCCTGGTTTGTATAATATGAGACCACCATCTATACAACAAAGCCATGAAATCTTCAAAACTGCATCACCACATGGAGACCAAGCACCCTGCATTAAAAGACAAGCCTTTGGAATTTTTCCAAAAAAATAAATGTGAACACAAAGAACAGAAGCAAATATTGTAACCCACCACTTCATCACATGTGTCTGCATTGAGAGGATCATTCTTAGTGGCTAATCGCATTGCTAAAGCTAAGAAGCTCTTTGCTATTGGTGAAGAGTTGACCCTGCCTGCTGCAAAGGACATTTTAGGAGAGGCTGCAGTTCAAAATGTGGCACAAGTTCCTCCTTCAGCTAGCACCATAACTGAACAAACTGATGAAATAGCAGAAGATATTGAGCCACAATTGTTAGAAAGGATTAACGAGTCACCGTGGTACACAAGCCAGGTTAATGAGTCAACCAGTGTTGACAATAAGGCAATAATGCTTGTTTTCGTTTGATATGTTTGATATATGTTTTAAGAGAACATATAGGAGGATATGTTATGTGCACTTTTGTTGCCAAACAACAGCACAGCTACAGAACTATTCAAGTCTTCGAATGATTACATATCAGAAAACCTAGCTTGGTCATTTTGTGTCAGTATCTGCACAGACAGAGTGATTGCCATGACTGGATGGCTTTCTGGTTTCACTACTCAGGTCAAAGAGGTCACTTCTGAATGTGAGTCTATGCGCTGTGTCATCCATAGAGAAATGCTGGTTAACCAAAATATGTCACCTGAACTTAACATTTTGCAGGATGTGATTAAAATGATCAGCCACATTGAAGTACATGCCCTTAACTCAAATCTGTTTGCACAGCTCTACGAGGAGATGGATGCAGAGCACACACATCTTCTCTTATACACACAAGGTAGCTGGCTTCTAAACGTAGATCGCTGGACAGTTTTTAAGTTACAAGAGCTGCTCCAGAGATTTCTTTTAGAAAAACAGTCACCATGGGCAGCACATTTCAGTAATGCAGAATGGGTCCCAAAACATGCTTACTTATATGACACATTCAACCTGCTTAAAAAACTCAGGGGAGAATGACAACTATATTCAAGTCAGCAGATAGGGTGGCTGCATTCAAAGCCAAGCTGGAATTACAGGGGCAATGAGTGAACATTGGAATTTTTGTTGTTTTAAACATTAGCAGAGATTTTGAGAGACTGAACCAGGACCTTCCCAGCTGGTACAAGATCACCTATCTCAGCTTTCAAAAGAGTTTGAGCATCACTTCCCAAAGACAAAAGACCCCTGAACTGGGAAGGAATGGCTAGGAAGCCATTTGAAAGTAAGCCAGGTGTATTGATTTTGCGAGAAGAGGATCAACTTCTTAAGATCACAAATGACGGTGGCCTTAAAAGTGTGTCTGAGACAACTTCCCATCTCTATATGTTCTAGATTAAAGTCAAGGTGGAATATCCGGAGATTGCCACAAAAACACTGAAAAGCCTGCTTCCATTTCCAACATCCTACCTTTGTGAAGTAACGTTTTCTGCAGTGACAGCAACCAAAACAAGACTTTGGAGTAGACGGGACATAAGCAACCCACTTCAGGTGTCACTGTCTCCCATCAGCCCCAGATGGAACAGTAACTCTGGGTTCTACATTATGGTGAGTTGTATAATTATTTCATTATATATTACAATGTAATAATAATAGAAATAAAGTGCCCAATAAATGCAATGGGCTTGATTCACCCCAAAACTACCTCCCTGTTCCCCATACTTCATGGAAAAACTGTCTTATATGAAACCAGTTCCTGGTGCCAAAAAGGTTGGGGACCACTGCTCAAACATCTTTAATTAGTTGCCAGTATTTTAAAAATCAGACTTTACATAAACACTTGGGTTTCTGACTTCTCTTAAAATATGGTGGGACATGGCACTCCTGCATCCACATTCCATAGGACAGCTTCAAGCCACAGTCCCATCCCACCTACTTAGGTCAGTTGCCCCCCCCCCCCATGCCCCTGGCACCTCAGAGACAGAGTTGAGACCCCTCCTAGGAAAAGGAGAGACTTCAGAGAGGAATTTTGGTTTTAATGGCAAAAACTTTTTCACATGACTAATTGGCAACAAATTTAAAGAATCTCAGACTTCACATGCTTTCTGCTGGATTCTATAACCTTCTCCTATGTGGTGCCTCCAGGGAGCAATGAAAATGCTGGGCTGAGGTGATGAGATTCATCAAGCTGACTTTTAAGAAAATCAAATACAATCTAACCCAGCTAGGAGCAAACAGGGTATGATCGGTTCAGGTTTTCTAATTTCTCATTTAGGGTTTATTAAAGAAACCACCAGTGAAGGGCTTTCCCTCTCACATCCCTCTGTCTTTTCCACATGGGCTGCACCTCCCTAATTTATAATTCCTCTAACTCTGTGACAGCATTTTCCTCTCCTGATGCCCTCCAGGTGTGCAACTAGGAAGAATGAAGCTGCCACTCCCAGAGCTGTGATACAGGGGCACACTAGCAGGTTCTCAACACTCAAGAATTCCTCCATCCCAGATTCCTTGAAATTGAGCACACCACCACAATTTCCAGGCAGAAATAAAAGAAATAACCTTGTCATCCAGCCAGAAGAGCTTGAGGTAAGAAAGCCCTCTGGTATCACCATACTAAAGACTACAGCAAAACAGAGAGCCAAACAGGCCTGGCCTCATTTCGGTGGCTCAACTGACCACACAGTCTATTCACAATAACGCAGGCCCCCTCCTAGGACAGCCATATGAGGGCGAAGGAAGTCTCAAGTTGCATCTGGCAGAATACTTACACCTCTAATGTGGCCCTCATTTCAAAGGAGATGGGAAGGAGGGGGGCCGGAGCCAGCACAGAATGTAAGGGCCCCCACTGTCTGAAGCCAGAAGCCTCATCTTGCGATAACAAGATGACATCAAACGAGCAGTTCTACTTTGTCTCACTCAAGTCCTCAGGTCTCAAGTGTCGCCTTTCCATTCTTTTATGACTAGTTGTGCTTTTAATTCAGCCTCCATTTCCCAGTCCACTGACGCTTCCTCTGAGCCCCTCATGTTTCAGCGCTTATCCATCTGCATTTCCAAAACTTGACAAATCCAGTTCAGCACATGAAACAGGAGGTTCTCTAACTGGAGTGCAAAGTCCCTACACAGGGAAGGGACTTCAGAACGGCTCTGTACACCTCTACAAACAAGAAAGTGCTTAACATGGGAAAGCTGGGATGGCTCAGTGGGTAAAGCGCTCGCTTTGAAGCCCCGAGGACCAAGGATCGAATCCCGGCCCATGTGGACCCACATGCTGAACTGGGGAGTGCCCCCCGTTCAGTTCTTGCCGGGACCTATGTGGGAGGCTCCCGGCCCAGTTCCTGCCCTGCGCAGCCCTGTGCCCACCTGTGGAGTGAAACTATATGGAAAACTAATATCAACTATGGAGACTGCTCTGGGCCCTCCCCCTTCTCTCTGTCTCTGTTTCTCTCTGTCAAAAATCAATAAAATAAATCTTTAAAAAAAAAGAAAGTGCCTAACAGCACATCACACTGAAGCCACACGAGGAAGCAAATGGTTGGCATCATTCAGGCAAAGGCAGAATTATTATAACATGAAACCCTGGTGTACTCCTTTCAGTTCATCAGACGGGGCCCCTGGGCCTTCCACATGCTGTTCCCTCCACCTGCTATACTCCTCTACCCTGCTTAATGGTCTAGGTGACATGTCTGTCCCTCCAAACACCTTCCCTGATGCCCCAATTCTGAGTTACACCCCCCCCATCCCACCCACACAGGCTTCCACAGTAGCACAAGACCTGGTCCAACAGAGGCGAGGGCTGGGCCTGGCTGGTATACATTAGCATCCCCAACAGGCAGCCCAATGGCTTTCAAAGGTTTGGGGAGGGGAGGGGGGATGGGGGGGCTCTGCAAAGTCAAAACTATTTTTATAATGATACCAGGATATTATTGGCCTTTTTCACTGTCATTTTCTCATGAGTACACAGTGCAATTTTCCAGAGGCTACAAGAGTGTGATAATAAAAATAATCCTGATAGCTAAGGGAATGTATGTTTTTTCTGTTTTGATTTCTAATGTGGTAAATATATATTGATAAAACCCAAAGCAAAAGCTTTTTGGGGTCCTCAATAATTTTTAAGAGTGCACAGGTCCCCCAAACAAACTGCTGGTCTCACCCAAGACCTGCCACAGCCCCAGCAACATTTAAACACTTTGCAAAGATCAATCAATGATGGGTTGATGGAACTCTTTCTATCAATAGACTGATGTCTAGTTCATAGTATGTTATAGATAAAAATCATAAAGAACATGTGCCCAGGGGTCCGTTCACTCTCTCTCTCCACTAAGAAGAAAAAGAAGCAGATATGAGGAAACAATCACATGAAAAAGATCCAGGATCATCACAACATGTCCATGACTCCACGCCACTCCCTCCCACAGGTCTGTCCAGCATGTTTTGGGGTCCTGAAAAATATTAGTCTGGATTGTTTAAAAATTGGCTAGGGGAAGCCGGGATGGCTCAGTGGGTTAAGCGCTCACTTTGCAGCCCCGGGGACCAAGGATCGAATCCTGGCCCCAGCCCGTGTGGACCCATATGCTGAACTGGGGAGTGCCCCAGTTCAGTTCTCTCCCAGGCTAGACCCCGGCCCAGTTCCTGCCCTGTGCAGCCCCACGACCACCTGTGGAATGAAACTACATGGAAAAACCAATGATGTGCAACTACGGAGACTGTTCGGGGCCCTCCCCCTTCTCTCTGTTTCTGTATCTCTCTCTCTCCGTCTCTCTCTCTCTCTGTGTCAAAAACAATAAAAATAAATCTTTAAAAATTGGCTAAAGACAGTGTTACCCAGCCTATCCCCCAGCCACCCAGGAGTTGTCACGCATTTCTCCCCCACCTCCTACGCCCCTACCCCACCTCCATTTTGTCAGTCACTATTAACTCTTAGAAGTCTCGTGCATTTTTCAGGATTTAGCTTGTCTGTCCTTCCTGCAGGCAGATTTCCTGGGCCCTTCTCCCCAGCCATGTCTATAACAGGTTCTTGTGGAAGCATTTTCCTTTCCTTCCAGAGATTTCCTTCCACCTCTAAACAAACACCCAATTGTGGGATTTTCATGTTTGCCTCCCAACTACATCATAAGCTCCAGAGGAGCTGGAATGCGCGCCCTTGCTTGCCATAGCATGCCAAGCAACCGCCACGAAGCCTGGGACAGCAGGAGCTTAGTCAATGATGAGTGAATGGTTGGTTGGTTGGTTGGTTGGTTGGTTGGTTGGTTGGTTGGTCGGTCGGACAGTCGATCGGTCGGTCGGTCTGGAGGGTGGGTGAGTGATAGGGTTCAGGTGATTGGACAAGTAATTGGTTGGCTGGGTGGGTACATAGTTGGGTGAATGAGTAGATGGGCAAGTGAGTGGAAAGAGGTGAGTGGACATTGAGGTTGGGAGGTGGGCAGATAGATCACTGGCCTGGCTGGACTGTGCCTGAGTAGCTGAGTGGGAGGGTGGATCCACTATAACTGCAGTGCACGAGTTCCAGCCCCTCTTTGACCCATCATATCTGATGGCCTCCCAAAGAGTTCTGGCAGCTGTCTCCCCATGGCTTTCTAATACACAAATTTCATCCCATTATACCCACTTGTAAAATGGCTTCCATTACCTATAGAATCAGCTTAAAGTTAAATCATGTTTAGAACAATGAATAGGAAGAAACAATAATAAAGTTAAAACTGCACAACTGGTCAGACCAGACAACCCCCCAACTTGAACATAGTTCAAGCTGCCCCGGAGACCAAGGATCTCATAGTTCAGCCCCCACACTCCCCGGCCATCTGAAGTTTCAGCCGTGCAGTAATACTCTGCCATTCCCTTGTCATACTCCACAACTTAGGGCTTCTGCTCCCTGTCTGCTTAAAATTGCATTGCTTTCTTGACTGTGTGGCTAACTCAGCCTGCAGAGTCCTGCCCTCAGTCACGATACCCTCTAGGACAGAGATGTCCAACATTTTGGCTTCCTTGGGCCACCCATACAATAAATTAACACTAACAATAGCTGAGCGGAAAAAAAAAAAGGGTTCCAAAAAAATCTTATAATGTTTTAAGAAAGTTTACGAATTTATGTTGGGCCACAATGAAAGCCGTTCTGGGTCACAAGCAGCCCGCAGGTTGAACAAGCTTGCTCTAGGATGTCCCTCTCAGTCCTCAGAAGGAGCCCCTCTCAACACCTCCCATCCCCATGTGGTTGTACCTGGACTATTTATTACCTAGAGAACCTGTGAAGAGCTCTTTGCTCCTGGTCCTCCCACTAGATCATGGTACTAGAGAATAGGGATCAGGCTCAAAAGAGAGTTCAGTAAAAGCTAGATGGCTGAGCAAATGTCAGTCACCAGGAAAATGTTTGCTCTTCACCAAGCTAAGCCTACTCAGACTTCAAAGCTTAACTTCTGGCATCACACCTCGACTGTAGACTTGAGCTCACATTGATCTTTCCTCTCCAAACATCTACTGCACATTATTATCTACACAGCAGAAACTAATACTTGGTGCCTAGTGGACTAGGTCTACTCATTACTGAGTTATGCAAGATTCTGCTCCATCGTCACAATAGTTATGTAAAATCCTAAGAGGTACAAGACAAAATTACAATAGTAACCACTGGTTGTACTTATATTCTGTACAAGCACTTCACAGCCATTAATTTTTTAAACCATCAAAATAACCTTATGAATAAGGTATTATTATCCCCATTGTACAGATGAGGAAAGAAGAGATCAGAAGACTAAAATATCCTTTAGAAAACCATGCAGGTGGTTAGTGGCAATGCCAGGGTGCAAGCCGAAGACCTCCTGATTTACCCACCCTTCCACAGCTCTGCCTCTAGCATACTTGGCACTGTTTGAAAGTTGAGATTATAGAGCAGCAAAATCTCTGCCTCGCTAATTTAATCTAGTAACCATAGTCCAAAGGCATCCTTCGAAGGAAAAGCTTTCTTAAAAAAAGAAAAATTAAAGGCAATTTCTCATATACAAAAAGCACTTAATGTTTGCTGGATGGATGGATGGATGGATGGATGGATGGATGGATGGTTGGATGGATGAATAAGAAATGACAAATCAATAACCACAAACATGCCCAAAGGCTAAGGAAGATGGTACAGAAAATAAATCAGATTTATCTAGGACTGATTAGAGATAGCTATCTCTTAAAGGTCAGAGTAGAATAAAAGGAAAGATGACAAAAGCAGAAATAACCACAAAATTCTCTGACTCTTCAGAATTGAAAAAGAGATCAAATTAGAGACAATCAAGTCAGTTCCATAAGCATTTCTGTTTCAGGGAAGCATTCTAGCACTGATTCTTTAATTCATTTATTAGACATCATAAAGGGCAGAGAATCTGAAAACTACTTGCTGGTAGGAAAAGCAGACTAAGTTACCACTGAAAATAAGGTTCCCTTGAGGAAAGCCTGCCATTGGAGAGTTCTGACCTTCTCCCCTCACCATTATCCTCCTTCCAACACCGTCCCCTGACAACTACACTGAGTACCTGGTCCCCATCTCCCCCGCTCACCTTCCGTAGATGTGCATTGCCAGCTGAATAAAGGCTGCTGACCTAAGCACTATAAGGATCTTACAGGTCACTTAAGCACACAGGCTTTAACCTGACACTCTAGCCCAGTGACCCATCCAGCAAGAAAAAAATAAAAGCACAGCCAGGTGGCTTCACGCCTGCCTACATGACAGAATGACTCCCTGCCTTGTCCCACTGCTCCTCTACTTAACCTTTCAGCTGTGAACCAGCTGGTCACTCATTCACTAGCCTGAACTTCCTCAGGACAAAGACCATGCCAATTTATGCCCCTGATGCCTAACACGATGGCTGGCACTTCATAGGTGGTCAATCAATGCTTGCAGGGCAAATAATCATATGAATGATCATGATCATATATATTCATACCTCTTGTCAAATCATCCAATTCTGGCTCTTGCCTCCTTAGTCTATTCTAAGTCCAAGTGACCTTCTGACAATGTCAAAAGACCACGTCACTCCCATTCTCTTACACCTCCAACGAAACTAACCACACTTGGGATAAAGCTGAAACCTTCCCACGGCTTACTGGGCCTTCCATGAGCCACCACACTTCCCCTCCCTCTCTGCACTCAGGCCCACCTTGCTTCCTATATCCGTGGACATTCCACACTTGCTCATGCCAGAGGGCCTTTGTATTGCTGTTCCTTCTACCTAGAATGTTCTGGTCAGATATTCCCATAATTTATCACCTGCATAGAGTCCTTCTCCACCACTGTTTTCTACAGTTATCTATCCCTTTACTCTGCTTTACTTTCTTTATTGAACTTTTAGCCACTTATCATTACAGATGATCTATTGTTTCCTCATCAGACCTGTGCTGTGCAATATGGCAGCTACTAACCCCATGTGGCTACGGTACTTGAAATGTAACTAGTGCAAATTGAGTTAAATGTCAGATATCAGACTTACTAAAAAAAAGAGAGAGAATGTAAAATATTCTATTGACTGCATGTTGAAATAATAATACTTTGAATATGCCGGGCTAAATGAGTTAGATTCTTAAAGTTAATCCCATCTATTTACTGTTACTATTTAATGTGGCTACCAGAAAATTCTAAATTAGATATGAGGCTCATGCTGCATTTCTATTAGACAGCAGCACACTAGAATATAAGCTCCCTTACAGTGGCCACTGCATCTGTCCTGTTCACCAATGAATCTGAAAACTTTGAACAGAACCCTCCATATAAAGGCACTCAACAAATACTTACTACCTGAAAGAACTTTCCCCCTATAAATCTTTCCCATCTTACAAGGTGCAGATCAAGCCTCCCCTCTTCCCAGAAGCTTTCTGAGATCGCCTCACTGGGCACTTGTTTCCCAGCACCTAGCACAGGATTCAGACAGATACTCAGTAAGTCCAATAATTCAGCAACCATGAACTGAGCATCAATGGTACATTAGGTGTTTTTACTGTATCAACTACCTTTAGTCATCCCCGCAATGCAGGAGGAGGAGGAAGATGAGGGGAAAGTATAAGACTCATGTTATAAAGAAAGCTCTGAGGCCCACAGAAGTGAAATGACACACCCAAGCAAACCCAAGCAGCAGCTGGCAGACCTAGGAAGCAAGCCTGTGTCTTCCAGCCCCAGCCCCAGGCACCTGGGCCTCCACCCACAGTCCAGGAGGCAGCCAGCACCACAGCCACACATGTCTCTGCCTGGCCTGCAGGGCGTCCATTTGCTTGTATGAGTTAGCTATAATCTTTGCCAACATTTGGAAGTGTGGGGATTTTAACAGTCTCAGTTCCCATTCTCATTTAACACTTGAACACCCACTACATGCCAAGCACACGGAACGTAACAAAGAACAAAACAGAAATGGCACCTAATCTCATGGAGGGATTCAGACAATAAACCAATAAATAAAGTAAATATATAGTAGGCCAAGTTGTGAAAAGTGCCATAAAGAGAAAAAATAGAGAAGGGGGATAGGAAATATCAGAGCTGGGGGATGATGATATTTTCAATGGGTAACTGAGGGGGTGACATTTGAGCAAAAACTCTAGCAGTCAGCCACGTGGACATCTGGGTTTCCACACCTCCGGCAGATGGAATGGCGAGTGCAAAGGTCCTGAGTGGCATCACTGGTTGGATGAGAGAAATACTGCCTCTTTAGACACAGGGTACAGAAGAAACAGATAACTTCCCCCTTTAAGATAGGGAACTGTCACTGAAGAGTGGTTCCCAAACAGTAAGTACAGTGCCCAGATGTCCTCGTATCCAGGTGTGGCCACATGACCAATGGAGAACTCGTACTAGTGCCATGGCTCTTCCACACCGAGGCGGCTGAGAAGCGGTGTCCCTTGCCCATCTTCTGGCTCCCTTTCCCCAGCTGGAAAGCTGACCCTGAGGCCCCAGAGAACGGAGGCTCCAGGAGCCAGGAGAAAAGCCACCTGCAGACTGAAAACCGCACACAGTGACCTGCTCACATGAGCAAAACAAAATGTCTTTGGTGACAGTTCATGCCATGCCATTAAAATGTGGAGGCAAATTTGTTACAGATGCTAGCAAGTGCCCCCTCCACACCCGATCCCCTCCCTGACTTGGAAGCTGAGAATCTGAAACCGCTCATTCTCGCCTCCATGTTCAGTTTCCTACGTGGATTACTGCAGGCCTGCCTGGTCACTAATGGCATCAAGTTGGTGGTCCCTGTACTACAGATTTAACTAATTTGGCTAAGACCAATTCTTGACACACCACTGAGACCTGCCTTCCCTCAACTCACTCTATCTGACTCATCAGGGATTAAGGGTCGAACCACGTCCTTTGCATCTGACAGGTGGAATTAATCCAATCAAGATGTTAGCAGCTCAAAGCGAGTGTCCATATTCCAATAAAGGACACCAGAAGGCAGAACTCCTCAATCGTTTAAGTGAATAGAGCTATTAAGGAAGTAATGTTATCTTTTCTTACCCTTGATATCTTATCAGTATAGGCAAAGTTAAACAAGAAAATCCTAATTAAGAAGAAGGGATTTTATAAGAATACTAAATACACTGTATGCTCTTGGACTAGATTTTGGACCAGAAAGACATTATTAGGGCAATTTGAGAAATCTGAATAAAAATAATACTGTATCAATGTTATTTTTCTGGTTTTTAATTATAGTCATATAAGATTATAACATTTGGAGAAGTTGGTGAAAGACACATAAGAACTCTGCACTATTTTTTGTAACTTTCTGTGCATATTTCAAAATGACAAATTAGTTTAATTTTTTTTTTTTTTAAGAAGCACTGCCTTAATTGAATAATCACAGATGGGCTCCAGCCCTGTATTGACACTGTTCTCACAACTGTCCTTCTATCTGATCAAGCAGAGACAGCTCACATGAAAACACTGTCTCTAGGGAAAGGAAGAGAATAGACTACAATATTTTTAAAAGCTTCATCTCTTCAACTTTTTTCACTTTAAACTAGTTTCCATTAGTTTGAATCATAGTATCTTGAAAACTCCCTGGGGGACTTTAAGTCCCACTGGGAGTTCACAAAGTGATTACCTGTGTCCAGGCAGAATTTCCAAGTGGAACCACTATGAGGGCTTAGACCGAGGGTGTCCAACCTTTTGGCTTCCCTGGGCCACATTGCAAGAACTGTCTTGGACCACACAAAAAATACACACTAACACCAATGATAGCTGGTGAGCTCTTAAAAAATATAAATCACACACACACACACACACACACACACACATCTCGTAATGTTTTTTAAAAGTTTACATATTTATGTTGGGTCATATTGATAGCCATCCTGGCCTGCATGCAGCCTGCAGGCTGTGAGTAGGACCAGCCTGGCTTAACCAGGTGTGTGAGTAGGACCAGCCTGGCTTAACCAGGTGTGAGACTATGAAGGGTTCAAGAAAGAAAGCTCATGAGAGTGGACATCCCACAATGGGTTCAGAATTCTAGATTCTTAAAGGTCTAAAATTCTCATCTAAAGCTTTACTTAGCCTCTTGGGATCTTGAATCTTCCTCTCTACCTTCCTCCCCCAAAGCTTCCAAGAGGAAACAAAATAGACTTTCACTCTAATGGCATCCTGACTTCAATGTTCTCTCATGTAACAAAATCAGATTTTACCCACTTAGGCTCTGAATAATAAATTCACTACACTCGTGTTTTTCACACTACAGATCATAAAATCAATTTAGTGGGTAACAAGCATCTTTTCTTTTTTAATGCCATAGTAGAGGGTAGAAAATATCAGTGTGCACTGAGCTGATAAATGTCTTACTGTGGATCACGTTTGAGGCATAGAATGCTATACAGTCATGGTCAGCATTGCAAAACACAAATGGGCTTCATTTTAAATAATATGAAAACCCTTTTTTTCTAAAAGTCAGAGGGGAAAAAGTTTTAAATTAATTTTATATGCACAATAACTTATTAAAAAATCTAAAATATGTTCCCATGGGGGGAAATTCTCTTACAAACTGAGGTCCAAAACTTCCTGCAACATGTCTCCCCTAAGATATTTTTTAATTACAAAGAAGAAGAAAATGTAACATTACAGAGGAGAAACCCAGCAGACACCACCTGATAACAGTAACACCAGTAATAAGGCATATTAGCATCAGGTAGGCCCTGATATGACACATAATGAAGAGCACAATATTATTTATGTGGTACTCTTGCCAAAATTGCATAACTTCATTTTAATCACGATACAACATCAGAGAAACCCAAATTGAGGGTCGTTCTACAAAAGGACTGGCACGCCTCTGAGACTGAGAAACTGTCCCAGTGAAGAGATTAAGGGGACCTGGCAACTGCAGGTAGTGTGGAACCCTGGACTGCACCCCAGAACAGGAAAAGGACAACATAGGAAAAACTACAGTTAACAGTGATATATCAACACTAACATATTGGTTTTGATAACTACCATGATTATGTAAGATGTTACTATTAGGGGAAGTTGAGTGAAGCATACTCTTCTTACATGGAAACTTTAAAATTATTTCAAGATAAAACTTTTTTAAAAACAGCTTTTTCTGAAGAAAGGAACAAGAGCCCATTAACTGTGAATCATTTAAATACAGTAAGGGTGGTGTACCTCCAATTCTCTAACTCTAAGAGGGAAACATAACGAGGAATGGATGTGTAATTGATGTGTCATTAACTGAATACATGGGGAAAATGGTGAAGCTGTCACTCTTTACCCAGGCTCTTCCTC
Organism: Craseonycteris thonglongyai; assembly: GCA_004027555.1. NCBI lineage: Eukaryota > Metazoa > Chordata > Mammalia > Chiroptera > Craseonycteridae > Craseonycteris > Craseonycteris thonglongyai. The sequence goes on along the minus strand of PVKE010010375.1, from coordinate 22,648 downwards.
AGCCCTCTTTCATCTCTCCCTTCCACCTACCGGTAATACCCAATGGGAAGATCAAAATTCCCTTTTCCTCCTCACAGAAAATATTGCAAAACATCCTACCACTACTGGACTATGGATTCCGAATTCCTTACAAATACACACAAACTGAAAGACTGGGAGTGGAGGGTGGCAGTTATTAATGCAACATTTTCTGAGTACCCATCACTGTCAGGCTTGGGTCTAGGCCCTGAGGAAACAGCCACAAACAAGACTGATAAGGTAACTGGCTCTCATGGAGTTTACATACAACAAGGAGAGAGACAAAAAAGAAGTGAACAAACAAAAATACTTTCACATGGATCTCGCCATGTCCCCCCTGCTCACAGCCTCCACACCACTCTTCATTCCAACATGGCGAAAACGTCCAGCCCTACAGAGACCAAGCAGTGCGTGGAGTCTCTGACTGTTGCTTTCTGGAAGTATGCTGGAAAGGACGGTAACAAGTGCAATCTTCCCAAGACTGAGTCCCTAAAGTTCATGCATACAGAACTGGCTGCCTTCCCAAAGAACCAGAAGGACCCCGGTGCCCTGGAACGCATGATGAAGAAACTAGACATGAGCTGTGATAAGAAGCTAGATTTCCAAGAATTTCTTACTCTTATTGGTGGCACAGCAGTAGCTTGCCATGACTCCTTTACCTGTTCCTGGAAGTGTACCTGAGGAGCCCTTAGGGCTAGACTCCAGAACCACCCCTTTCCTTCCAGCCTCTTGGTCATCATCATCTCCTCAACAACCACACATGCCCTGGGCCCTGCGCATCCACCACCCCATGCAGGCCACTCCTGCTAGAAGCAATAAAACATTATCATTTTTTAAAACACACACTGGAGAGTCAGTAAATCCATACGAAGGAGAGGGACGAGTGGGAGGAATGAAAACTGGATGAAAGCAATTACCAGAAGTTGTACCATAAACAGTAAAAATGTATCTTGGGTACATACATAATCATGACTAATGATACCAATAAAATCATTTCTAAATTACGCAGACTGCTGGAGAAATGTCACTTGTTGTCACTACTTGTTCATTAAACATCTATTCATCCCGACTATGGGCACGGACATAGGCTCTGGGGATACAGTGAGCAGGATAAAGTTCCACCTTCACTGGGCTTACCTTCTAACAGGGAAAAAATTAATAGATGAATAACCAAGCAAATACACAAAAAATGCCTTCATATGCACACACACATGCACATTCACATACACATATACACCCAGATCATGGTAAGTGCCATGACATCAGAAAACCACAGCCGTGTGATGAAGGCTTCTCTGAAGAAGTGATTTCTGATCTAGGACCTGCCCTGAAGCCCAGTTTCCTCATTGATGAAATGGAGCTAACAATATTCACCTCTATAGCATATCATTAAGAATTAAATTGAACAATGACAGCGTAAGATTTACCAGAGCTTCTAGTAAGCGAATGAGTGGCTAGAAACAGTAATTGATGACAAAAGTTACTTATGAACACCATCATAGTAACATACTAACTTTCTCAATTTACTTTAAATTCTACATGTCCCACTGAAATGTGCTCAGTGTGTCTATGAGTACATTGCTGATCACAGAAGCAGCTATTTGCTCTCCACTGGGCAGCAGCAAGAAATATGAATGTAGGTGGGAATGGGCAGAGCAGGACACAAATGCTCAGCCCAGAGCCCATGGGAGTGAAGAAAATCTCCCAGGCCTTGCCTGCGGTTACCTCCTCAGTATCTGATGGGAACAGGTGTCCTGAAGGCAGCAATGACCACCTGTCCATGAGGGATTTCTCCCCTGACTGGAGAGAAGGCAGTCCAAGCCACCAGACACTCTGGGTCTTGGGGAAAGGGCTGGAGTTGTAAGACACTACCACATGTCCCCAAGGCTGGAGGTGTAACTGTAACATATCTTCCTTCATAAAACAATTTTCAGCAAGGTTGCATCCCCATTCTAGAACTCACAAAAACAGCAAAAGCTATTGAAATAATTTACAAAAGTAATTATGAACTGAAGATGTGTAAAATCAACTATAGACCCAGGTGTGATGCAGCATACAACTAGACATTTCTAAATAACCTTTCTCTGACAGGCAGACAGACAACAAGACATGTCTTGTCTCTCTCACAGTCTCCATGAATGAAGTAAAGGAGCAGACGTTTACTACTAACTTATGTTGACTAAATACTCTAAGTCATGGAAGAGCAGTTTTTAAATGACCAGTACTCGCGTTGTGTGTTAAGTGCATGATCCACATTAAGATATTTTCAAATGATGTGTATAAAAACCTGTCGTCAGTCACTTGAGCACATTACATGTCAAGTCCCCCTAAAGGAAAGGAAAGGAAAAGAACCTCCATGTGTGCCCAGTCCAGTCAGCTACAGGGTATCGCTCCCCAGAGATCTCACCTGAAGCAATGCAGCTATCTGGGAAAACCAGCCTCTCCCCTTTTTACCATCGCCCCCACCCTCCCTGTGCCCAGTAGCCTTTCTCCAACCCTGTCTGGCCATTTTCCTTTCCTCTTCTTCAAAACAAAAGCAGACAAAACACATACTCCTCTCCTGCTGGGTCCAGGCCAGAGATACCTGGTGAGGAACACAGGCAGTAAAAGAGTTTGGAAAGATTTTATTACAAGAGCCAAACTGCACAGGTGGCCAGGAATCAGCTCTTTCCTCTTTTATTTTATTTTATTTCATTTTATTTTATTTTTTAATTGTTAAATTTATTGAGGTGACATTGATTGATATCAATTACATTGTTTGCAGGTGTACAATTCTACATTACACTGTCTATACATCGCATTATGTGCTCACCAGCCAGAATCAGCACACTTTCCATCATTGTATATTTGATGCCCCCTCCCTACTCCCCACCCACATCGCTCCCACCCACCTCCCCCATTACCCTCAGGTAACCACTAAACTATTGACGGTGTCCATGAGTTTTTGTTTCTTTGTTCCTTTCAGTCACTTATAGGTGGAATATAAATCTCCTTCCTTTAATCTCCCCATTACGGGAAGAACAGGCCACAGGCACCACACCACCTCCATGCCCTCAGCCCCACCCCTCACTCCCTCCTGTCCACATAGCCCCGCCTCCCACCCCTCAACTAAAACAGCTTCCTCAAGAGACTGGAGCCCACTAGACCTCAATGTGAGCCTCCAGAAGCTGGTGACCAACACTCCTTCCCCTTTTGTTGGTCATGACCTTCCATTCTCCTGCCTTTCTCCCTCCTTCTCTCACTGTTTGGCCCTCCACGCCAGCTTCCTGAAGTGCAGCTGTCAGTAACAACAGTGATGATAAAAAATAATAGCAGCTATGATGTACTGGAAGGTCATTACCCACCTGGAAGTACGCTGACCACTCTATACACTCTCTCACCTCACCCCCTCCAGAACTTACGCAGCATTATTTCCCAGCAGCATTCCCAAATGCTGTAGCTTCAGGACTCTGACACACTCTTAAAGATTACTGAGGAGCCCCAAGAGCTTTTCTCAGCACCGATATATCTACTTATGGCTACCACATTATAAATTAAAACGGAGACATTTTTAAAACAGTGAGTGCACAGCACACAGAGCCACGTCATCATCACACATCATGCAACTTCGGAACAATCCCACTGAACCCTCATGAGCGATGAGAGCAAAAAAGGGAAAAAAGCACCTTAAGTGGTTTTACTGTAAAAGCAGTTCTGACTGCAAAACCCCAAAAAGTCCCAGTGACTCCCAGCCACCCATGGACACTACTTTGAGAATCACTATTCTGAAAAAAGAGAAACTGAGCCTTGAAGAGTAAAATCAATTTGCCCAGGTCACTCAGCCAGACTCCTGTCATAACCCAGGTTATATAAGTCAGTTGTTCCCTCTGTCCCCCTTGTCCTCCCTGCCCAGTCCCCCTTTCTTTACTATGGTCTTTCTCAGAAACAACAATCACTCCCACTACATCCACTATCACTTTAAAGTGACCCGCCTCCAAATGCACATGCACAGAGCTGATAACTCCCCTGAGGTCTCACCTCCTGGACCCACACCAGCACCCTGAGTCATCTCTACTTCCCACCACACCCTCTACCCAACCAGCTCATTGCAGCATCCGAACTTTGGGAAAGTCATCCTTCCACTTAGAATGGCCTCAACCACTCAATCATCTTTGACTCTTTGCCTCTTGGTGTCCTGCTAATTGGTCTTTAGAATGTCTCTTGAAAATGCAAAGAATCAGGATATTAAAAAGTACATACATTACATTCCTACACAAGCCAAGAAAAAAGACTGTATTCAAATGCACCAAACCTTTACAAGGAATTATCTCTGGATAATGAAATTATGAGTAACCTGTGACCTGATTTTTTTTAATACACTTTTCTGCATAGCACACATTTGTTATAAGCATACTTTATTTTCACAATCAGAAAACACTGTACAATGATAGCTTCTTCAGGGTTTTATTTTGTTAATTTTTATTTCCTGACTATGCCCTTTCCCATCACAACTCCATCCTAGTCCAGAATCACATCATCGCAGGTCATATTTCAGTTCTCTTTAGTCTCCCTACACTGGTCCCTTAGGACTCCGGGTCTTGCATCACAGAGTATGGCTGGAAAGTCAATGGAATACTAGTACATAAAAGGCACTTCGCATAGCACTTGGCAAACAGGAAATAAATGTTCATTATTGCTCTTCCCTACACTGCTGTCAGATGAAACTTCTGAAAACACTAATTGGTAAATGACAACCCTATTTTTAAACCATCAGTAGCTCCTAGAGCCTAACAATAATAGCTAATATTTACAGAGACCTTACTTTGGAGCCTGGAACCTTTAGCAAGTATTACCTCATTCAATCCCCATCTCAGCCCCATGAGGTGAGTACTGTGAGTTCTCCATTTCGTAGATGAAGAAACTGAAGCGCAGAGCAGTGACGTGTCGAGGCATGAAGCCAGGACGTGGTAGAGCCAGTCTTACTGTCCAGTAGAACTTTGCACAATGACAGACATCTGCCATTCAATATGTGGCTATTGAGTCTTTGAAATGGAACTAGTGTGAGTGAGTTAGAAATTTTTACTTGATTTCATATTAATGTAAATAGATGTATACAGCCAACAGCTACCACACTGGCCAGCAGAGGACTGGAGTATAAAACCCCAAATCCTAAGCTTAACAAATAGAAGTCCTTATAACATCCTGCCTACCTACCTCTCAATCAATTCTTACAAAAAGCTGCAGTAAGTTTAAAAGCCCTGGCAACTGGACTCGTTCCTACCTCCAGCTACCCCTCGCCCTCCTGTCATTCAAGTCCTCTGTAGGTGAAGGGGCTTTCGAATTTAGAGTAAGACAGACTTGGGTTCAAAACACGCACCACAGAGACCTGGGTATGTGGCCACTGGAAGGTCGGTTCAGTCTTTGATCCCTCGCTCTTCATCTAAAGAATGGGGTTACAATGCTACCTTGCAAAGAGCATATGCCAAAGAACAGCTACCACACACTCTAAATCAAGCTTATCCAACCTGCAGCCCCTGGGCCACCTGCATGTAGCCCAGGATGGCTTAGAATGTGGCCCAAGACAAATTCATAAACTCTCTTAAAACACTATGAGATGTTTTTTGTGAATTTTTTTGTTTTTGTTTTTTTTTAGCTCATCAGCTATTGTTAGTATTAGTGTATTTTATGTGGGCCCCAGACAATTCTTCCCATGTGGCCCAGGGAAGCCAAAAGGTCGGACACACCTGCTCTAAAAGGTGTAATACACCTTCTGGGCTCAATTCCAGCCCCACCCTCTTTTCTAATTGGCCAGTGGAAGCCCGGCAGATCTCCAACTCAAATGCACAGATTCCACTGTTGTTTTCCTGTGCTGAGTGTTTTTGGCTCCTTCTCTGACACTAGACCAGCAGTCCCTTGAGGCCGTTGTCATCAGTGAGCCTGGAGGCAACAAGTCACCACACAGAGGGCTCTAGAGCAGGGGTGGGCAAACTGTGGCCCACAGGCCACATGCGGCCCGCTACAGGTTTTTTGCGGCCCGCCAAGACATCAGAGTTTTATGATACAATTTATATATTTTCTGAGATGCAAAGTTAACTAATAAATGCAATCATTTTAAAAGGTGTGGCCCTCCGATAACCGTTTCCACAAAGCGGCTGGAGCCAAAACAATTGCCCACCCATGCTCTAGAGGGAAGTAGAGCCACCTCAGTCCTGCATTACTATCCTGAGAGGGTCTCAGATTCTCTCTGTAAAATGCAGATAAAAAGTCCTCAATCAGTCAGTTTGTGAGAGGAGGAAATGAAGTTGCTACGGTAAAGATATGAGCGTGGTGCCAGGTGCAGGCTGCGTCTAACAGATGCCTCCTGTCCTTAATACAAGAGGTTTCTGTTGTCATCATCACAGACCCAAGAGTCTAACCATGAACTATTTCCACCAACACCACCTTGCTCTTAAAATGGGAAGACTGCAGTACACCCCACTGGCATTTTTTTCTTCCCTTTTTAACTTGATAGACATGACACTAAATTCCACCTGAGAGGCTAATCAGAAAGGAGGCAAGAATAGTCAGAAAAGGGAAAGCATGAGATGGACTCACTTTATCAGATAAGAAAGCACATTATAAAAGTATCACCTGCCCCTTGCCAGCACTCAGCAACTGTTGCTTTTTTTTTTTTTTTGGTAAAGCATTTTAAAATACTTGTCATTGAATAAAATTACAGTGATTAAGTGGTAAAACTGGCAGTAACAGCAATAACCAATCTTTACAGAGCCCTTGCTAGATGTCAGGTAGTGTGTGGAGAATTTTACTTGCACACACTATTTCATTTGAACCTCACAACAGTGTTTTCCACACTGCCGATTACAACTCCTTACTGGATCTTGAAGTCATTTTAGTGCATCTAGAAATCGCAATTTTTTTAATCAAACAGAATATAAGAGGACAAAACAAAAAATGTATGTATGAACTGTCTGAACCACCTCATGAATCTTGTACATTACCTACAGTTTCAATTCAAAATGTTTCTTATTATAAATCACCAAAATATATATATATATTTGAAACAAGACTTCATCTCAGAACTTAGAGTATATACAATTATCACCATTTTATAGCCATGAAAACTGAGGCTTAGGACAATTAAGCCTTTTCATCAAATTTACCTGGCTTGTAAATGACAGCCACAACTGGAACCCTGGCTGGCCGCCCTCAGACCCTAACCCTGTGAACACTGGCATATCGGTGTGACAGGATAGGTGGCCCTGAAGATCACGTAGTGTTTCCATGAAAAAACAAGCAAGTGAAACTCACAAGAAATGGGCAAATTATAATAGTTGCCAAATCATTATTTTGTTGTCTCTCCAGAAGGAAAAAATTTCTATCTTGTAAAACTGTAAAAATTGAAACCACTAGTAAGAGTAGGCATAAGAACAATGGTAGAAATCACGAAGAAAAAGGTATATATGTCAATACACAAATGTTTAACTTTTGTCCATAAGTTATGAGTGGTTATGTTTCTGCTAATAATGTTTTGCTCATTTTGAAAAGCGTAGCTATGGCTGTCCTAAGAAACTGACTTAGGGCAATTAGTTTCCCAATCTTTAAAATGGCATGACAGTACTGCCTCTACCTGCTAAACCTGCTGCAAATATTAAACTAGATTTTGTAGCACAGAGCCAATTCTCAGTAAAGGTAGCTGCTATTACATAATTCAACTTAATGGCTCTTTTGGACTTGACACTACTATTCTGCCACATAATCCTAAACTAAATTTACAAGATAGTGAAAACAAATTCATCACATCTTGGCCTGAATCAGCATCAGGTGTTCTGGCAAGGACTGGTTACTGCCAAGTCTCTTAGCTCAAAAATCCGTCTTACCACCTTGCCCCATCCTTTAAGAGCCTGGCTGCAAAAACTGTCCTCAATTTCCAATCACTCCAAGCCTTTCCTTTCTGTTGGTTGCTTCCCCCTTTGCCTGAAGCACCCCTACTCTAAAAACCAACATTAAAAAAATTGTTATATATGTGCCCCTATGTTCAGAGCAACATTATTTATAACAGCAAAGACATGGGAACATAAATGTCCATTGACAGATGAATGGCTAAAGAAGTTGTGATTGATACACACACACATACACATTGAAATACTGTTCAGACATTAAAAAAAAAAAAATCCTGCCATTTGAGACAATATGAATAGACCTTTAGCACATATGCTAAGTGAACTGACTCAGACAGAAAAAGCCAAATACTGTATGACCTCACTTATACGTTGAAACTTAAAAAAAAAAAAAAATACTGAAAGAAAAAGAGATTCGATTTGTAGTTACTAGAGACAGAGGTAGAAGAATTGGATGAAGGTGGAAAAAAGGCACAAACTTCCAGTTATAAGACAATTATGTACTGGAGATATAATTGCTCAACATGACCACTAGAGTTAACACTGCTGTACATATATCAGAAGCTGGTAATCCTAAGAGTTCTCATGACATGGAAAAAAAAAAAAATTTTATTTTCTTTTTGGTATTCTGTGAGATGATGGATGCAAACTAAACTTATTCTAGTAATCACTTCACTATACATATACATATATACACACATATATATATATGCTATTATGCCATACACCTTACATTTACACAGTGCTATATATGTCAATTAAATCTGAATAAAACTGGAGAAAAATTTTTTTTAAAAAACTTCTTTCAAGCCTCCTGAACAATCAGCTAAAAATTCTCCAGTGCCAATCACCTTTTAGGTAGCTTTTAAATATTGCATAAATAAGTTTTTAATTACTAATTGTAAAACTATGCCTAAGCAAAGTAAAAATTCAAACACTAAGAAGAGGAAAGCCTTCCATCTTCACGTTAGATTCTTCACCAGTCCTCCTCCTCAGAGTTACCACTGTTAGGCTTCTTATGAATCATTCTGTACAGAGATAGCCGTGTGTACGTGCATACATACATTCATTTTTTAACATATACATTCATATAAATCTACTCAACTATAGTCTGTGTGGATATGTTGCCTTTCTCACTTAATTCTCTATCTTGGAACTCTTTTAGGATCAATTCAGATACATTTTTGTAAGTGCTGCATAGCATCCTACCAAACGAATAGGCCATCACTTAACAAATACCCCATCTTTGTACATTTAGGTCAACTATGATCTTCTGTTAATATACATTATGATGCAACATCCTTACACATACATCTTAGTGGGTAGGAATATAATCCATTAAATAAACTCTTATAAATGAAAATGCCCAATTAAAGGGTTTATAAATTTCTTATCCTAACAACTACTGTCAAAATTCCCACTCTGAAAGTTTCAGTGGTTTTGACCCTTTATGTTCCCATCACCACTACTTCACCAGCACTTGATGTTCAGTTTATAGCCACCAATCTCACTGGTAAAAATGGTTTCTTATTGCTATGATAATCTATTATGTCTTTCCTTATGAGTTAGGTCTAGGATGTTTGGTTGGCCATCTGTAGATCTCTTTCCATTACACTGACATCTTCTGAACCATTATCTCCCTTGCTCTTTTAAAGGTTATCAATGCCCTCATCTCCAACACCAGAACTTTGTCTTACTGGACTCACCAAGAGCACTATCTTGGCAACATCTGACACTAACAACCACCTCCTTCCACAGACACTTCTCCTTTCGCTGCCATGATAATTTGTTGTGCTGGTTCTCCACGAAGTGCAAGCCAATCTCCGCCCTGGAATCCTAACTAGAAGCCTATCCCAGTGTCCAATCCCTGGATCCTTTTCTTCTCACTTTAACCTTCTTAATGTGTTATCTATGTGCAAAAGACTTCCAAATGTCAATCCTGGATCACCTGAGACCTAAACCCACGTGTTTAACCATCTACAGAAGACCAGCTAAGAGATGGATGTCCTTCTCACACTTCAGATGCCAAAGAGGGCCAACACATGGGCAGCACTCCCCCTGTGCCAGACACTACGCTCGTATTTGGCACTTACTGCCATTGCATGTAACTACATATCCGAGAGAAAGAACCTCATTGTCCACATTCCCAACTCTTCCACCTCCTTTGATCATCAAACCTCAGTTAATGATTCTATGTTCCTTCCCAACCTGTTGGGTTGGGAAGGAACATAGAATCATTCTGCCAGTAAATTGTCTTGATCTATCCTATCCAGTCTTCCTCTTTCCACTGGTGGCCCAGACTGCTGCTGCTTTACCTTTTGCCCCTATCCTGATGCCACCACCAGAGTTCTCTGATAAAAGCACAAATGTCACTTCAATCTACCTCCTCAAAGCACATGGCTTTTGGACAAGGTTCCTGCCATTCCTCTACATACCTGGGCTCCAGGCCTACACTACCAGTAAGACATTACGCTTGTAGCACCCCTCCCAGCACCATGCCCATTGTTTTGTGAGGGTTCTACCAGTACGGTACATAGTGCCTTCCTCACCAGACAGTAAGCTCCTAGAGATACTCAGCAGACCTCTTTCACCCTGTCCCCCAGAGAGCGCCCAGCATAATGCTGTGCACTTGGTAGGCACTTAAATGCTTTCAAAAGTTGCCCGATACAATCTCCTAGCATATGCTCAAGTTGTTCCAAAGAAGGAAAGGAATTTTTTTATATGTATGTAAATCCAGAACAAAGAAAAATCTTTTTAAATAATCGAAATGACTTTGGAGCCTGTTTGTCTTCTATAACTGAATCTATAGAGAAACATACATATTCTCTCAGAACTTACAGAAAGCTCAAACTCCTTGCCTAAAAAGCTTATAAGTAATTTGAAAATCACAAAAGCACTGATTCCCAATAGTTACAAAACAGAACAAGATTCCCTATTGGCCAACAGAAAAACAGATTTAGGTGAGTCAAAGGAGGTTCGGACAATCTCTTAATTTTATGATCTTCAGCTGTCAGAACTACCAAACAATGACCTCTACAAGTTGCTTTGATGAAAGGGGAAAGACCATATGGTAAATGAACTCAATTGAGAGTCAATAAAAACAAATGACACTGTGTAAACTGTGGCCTATCAACTCAGAGGGCACATCATTTAGGTCTAGTTCATTCTTTAAAGTTAACTCATTTTTAAAAGTAAGTCTTCTAAAGCATCATTCTAAACTGATTTTAAAGAGATAAATGAAAAGGAAGCCCAGATTATTTTTCAGTAAATGAAGAGTCAAATCATTCTGAAAAGCATTACTTTATAGAAATATAGAGGGTTAAATTCTAAATATGTTTATAACTCTCACCCCCTGTTATGTCACTGTATTTCAAACACGTGTCCTTAAGTTTTCTTATCAAATGTTTAACCTGAAGTTAAGAAGGGCTAAATTACTAATTACAAGTTGCAGTTCACATTCAGGGTATCCAAACCATCTCTTATTAAGAGATAAGAGGTAACATTGTTAATACTTAAAGAACTTCTGAGTTGGTGTGACTGAGAGGAGTTCCCTGACAGCTCAGGTGCCCCCCCCCTCGTGACCACCCACAGGCCCCCTGAAGATTTACACCTTCATGAAAGTGATCCCTTGCTGTTTTTAGAAAGGAGAACAAGCAAACCTCCTCAAGTTAATGGAATGGGGAAGAGCTTATAGAAGTCTCATGAACTCTTTACCCCCACGATCCCCTCCAGGTCAGCGGGAACGGGACAGCAAAGCTTAAAGTGCTCTAGGCCCCCAGAGTCCACAGTCAGGGCCCAGCAGGCCAGCACCAGTTCGTGACACTAAGTCCAGACTGGCCTAAAGAGTAAGTTGGAGGCCAACTTCTTCTGGGTGGCGGTGCAGGGGGGATCGTCTGTAATATCCCCTACTCACCTTCGATTCATGGGCCGGACCCTGACGGCCACCTTGACCGATGCCATTGCTCATTCCGGCCAGCGCGGGGTCCCACCTGCTCGGTTCCCCGCGGTAGCCAGACACTCCTGTAGCTCAGCCCACCGCTCCCGCCCACTTCCCCCGGGCCCCCGCCCCTCCACTCCCCGCCGGACCTGGCGTCCCGCGGCGGCCCCACCTGCCAGGCTACTGAGCATGCCCAGAGCGGCCCCGGCCCTCGTGATCAGTGCGCCGGGCTTGGCGGCAGCCGGGAAGCGCCGAGGGGCGGGGCCGGGGTGCCTGGGCTCCTCCGCCTGAAGTCGCGAAATCGGGGAGGTCCCGCCACAAGCAATAACCTGGAAGTCACTGAAGGTGACGAGGGCTGAGTGACTTCAGAAAAGCTGGAACTTGACCTTGTGCGCTGAAAGTCTGCGGAAGTGGGCGGGTCGCAGCAATTTAGAACCAGAGCAAGGACCACAGTCCAGGAAACTAAGAACAGTGTCAGCCCTTAGCAAGGACCTGGCTTTGCCGCACAGTGCAGGAGCTAGCTCGTTTAATTTAGAGAGCAAAAAACTGAGTCACAGAAATGATTACAGATAGTGGGGAGGTCCTTAACCACTACCCTAAGACTGTCCAAGCATGTGTTTTGGACCCCTCAATTCAGAGATAGAGAAAAAAATAAATTTTTTAAGTACATACTAGATGTTTTAAATGTGGGCAAAAATAGCTGTATTGGCTGAAATCCGATCCGAATTGGACTTGTTTGCGCTTCTATTACATTTTGGTTTTAATCATAAGGGACTTAGTGGTTGGGACCACTCTCTCTTTAAGGATCAGGGCCTGTAGAAGTGAGGTTTTACTCAGCCTTTAAGTGACCCCCTCTACCAGAGGTTGTAAATTCATGCAGTGAGTCAGTCAGTCATGCATGCAATTCTGCAATTCGTGCATTCGTTCACACATACACCCAGGAGGCCACCTGTGCGCCACGGGATTACCTGCATCCCATACTTAATCAATAGGAGGGAGCTCTGCCTCCCTCCTACTGTGCGGTTCTGGGCTGCTCAGCACAAACAGAGCACCCTGCCCCTGCCCCTGCCCCTGCCCCAACAAGACCCCACCTTCCTACCCCGCAGCTGAGGCCAGGTGAATACAGTGCTTCTCCTAATGAGTCCCCAAAGGAATGCAATGCCCTCACTCCCTCCCCCTCACCGCGGGTATACCACACCCCAAGGGCACTCGGGAGCTGGCTGGCAGCAGCCCTAGTTCAAATGAAGGGGCAAGAATGGGTAAGAGGGGCTGCTTCTCCACGAAGCAAAGCTATAATGGAGGCCTCAAGGAGCAGAGGCTGGGCTCCTGGAGCCTTTGCTCCAGACACTAGCTATGGGAGACCTGCAGTCAGTTCTCAGGCGTCTCCGAGGCTTTAGCCTTACTGCTAATCAGAAACAACTCCATGGAGTTGGTTAATGCATTGAGATGGTGCCTGCAAACACGTTACCCACAAAGAAAAGGAATCACTGTATCATCAGCTTCCCTGGAGCCCCGCGGCTAGCCCGGAATCAACATCCCTTTGGTTTCTAGTGCCCTGAAAACCCGGAGGGTTTTCCACCTTTTCCAGCGCAGAGCTGGGTGCGGATTTGATCGCCCAATTGCAGGAAAACCGGGAACGCAGGATTTGGGAGAGGACCGAACACACGCAGTAGTGGAGGGCTGGTTAGTGTAGGGAAGGAGACAGGTTGGCGCTCTTGCTGCCTTTGGCTGAGATAGGATCCACTTTATACGGGAGCTGCTAGGGGACAAACTGTGCAGGCCGCCCTCCCGGGAGGGTAGACCCCACACCCCTGTGAACCACTACCACCCCTAAGAGCCACGTGCTTGCATTGGGGGCCTCAGAACTCAGAACACCTGAGAGCCGCACACCAAGCAGATCCAGTCCAAGTCTTAAAGACAACAAATCAAACTTTGTAAGAGTTCTAGTTTACTAATTAAAGCGACTTTCTGCAAGTGGGGTTTTTATGGATGGTTTTTTGGGAGGTTTAATCCTTCATTCGTTCGTTAATGTATTTTCAGCAGCCTACACGTGTCTATAAACCCCTGTCCTTCCATGACTTTGTCACTTGACACAAAGACCATCACAGACCCACAGACACATCGGACCCTGAACAGCATGCCTGGAGCTTTTGAAAAGGAAGGAGGCAGTAGGTCCTCAACTCACCTCGGGTGGGTGGAACAGACCTATATTTAGCCAGAGAATATTTCTAATGGAGAGTGAAAGAGCTTTTGAAAAGGAAGGTTAATTATAAAATAAGGAGTTGCCTCATCTTCTCAAACTTTAATGTGCATATTTTAAGTGCTTTCATGTTTATAGGAATCAACCGGGGATTCTGATTTGGCGGATGCGGGATGATGTCTGAGATGCTGCATTTCCAACAGATTCCTGGGATAGTGAGTGGTGCCTGTACAAGACCCACGCTTAAGAGGAGTGAGGGGTTAGTCATCTCTAAATGTTGTAGGAGCTTTGAAATACTCATGAGTCTCAATCCAGAGTGAAAAATACTCATGGGTCTCAATGCAGACTCCAAAGGATCAGTGCATAGAATTCAGGGGTCCCTATCAGTTATATATCCTGACCTAAAAACTCAAACTTTAGCGACTCAAAACAAGAACCATTTATTATTTCTCACAGTTCTGTGGGTTGCCTGTTGCAAGCACCTGGGCTAACAACTTATGAGGCTACTGGCTGTAGGTTGGGCTCAGTCAGGGTCTTTTTTTCATCTTCAAAAAGCTTAGACCAGGTGTCTTTGTTTGGCAAGGTAGCCTTCTTGGAGGGCAAGCCCAATAACTGTTGGAGTCCTGTTTGCTGATATCCGATTGGCCAAAAGCAGCAAGCCCAGTTTCAGTGTAGTAAGTGTCACCCACTGAGGGGGACAACTCATGGGAACCACTAAACTTACTGAGAAAAATAAAAATACATCTGTAACAGACTACAAGTAAAATATACCGATTTTAGTCATACCAGAGATTTTGGCATCTTTAGACATCACAGATATTTTTGTGTTAAATTAGAATTGCTGCAACTTCCTCAAATTGTTAAAATCATTGTTACTTTGAAATCATGGTAGTCATTAGACTGACACTAAATGTTATTTGTGTTATTTTGTTATTTAATAAGACCACATGTTACTCCATCACGAAGTTACCGATATTTTTCTTATATCTTGATAATTGTATTTCATTGTAATTGATTTTATTTTTAATTTCATGTCTTTTATAGTGTGCATTTTTAAATGTTATGAAAATGTTACTTTCACCAGACAACCATTAAGTATTCATGCCACAAAAAAGTAAAAAAATCCATAATTTAGAAATTCATTTGTATAAGTGAATGACATTTCTATTTTCTAACCAAAAAAAAAAAAAAGGTTAAATGGTGATTAAATACAAAATAAAAAAAAAGATTCTGAGGCCTATGTTAAAAACTAAATTGTATTTAATGAGACTGGAATGTTAATCCAGTCACCAATAAAGTGTGTGTGTGTGTGTGTGTGTGTGTGTGTGTGTGTGTGTGTGTGTGTGTGTTATTTTTATTTTGTTTGCTTGTTTTGATATAGTTTATTTGGGCCTTTATTGCATTTTTTTCCTAATGTTTAGAAATCTCATTACTGTCAAATTGTTGTGATTTAAACTGCCTGAGTCTTAGTGCCTTCTTTTCAAAGTGAGATAGCACTGGAATAGAATGTTCATTCTACCTCAAGATACTGGAACCATTTTGAAATACAATTATGAGAAGGGAAAATAAAAAGACTCTATCAGCTATATACACACTACATATTTTTCCCCTAGCCTCTAAGGAATGAAATTGATTTACTTTCTCACAAACATGACTTTTTAAAACCCTTGATAAACAGCAGACTGGCACACTTTAATTGAAACAAAGGACACAATTGACATCTGAGAAAACCATCTGTTTTCCTGTGTGCTAGAAGTGTTGACCTCAAGCACAGATCACACAGTACACTTAATATCTGCTTGTTGGAGTGCCTTACACCATGGGACTTAAGTTGAATTCAGAAGCTATGAAGTAAGCCAATTAACAAAAATAAGTATTCTGGGTTTCAAACAAACAAGTGACAGTATCAGAGACAGAAATCATAGATAGTGAATTCAAACCCACAACCATTTTTATTTTCTAAGTCATAAAATTGAAAGGTAAATTTAGGATCTTTTAAAATACTAAACATTAAAAACAAAGGTAATTTTGAAAAGCATACTTTGGGGCCTGAGAGGGAAATCTGAGCTCCAAAGTAGCAGTAAAGATAATCACAGAAGTCATACATAGTAATTTTGCCACAAAGCTATGGGCAGCTATCTATCAATGCCAGCATTTTTCACAGCAGAAGTGGATAACAAAATCACAGCAGATTCAATTTAATAGAAACTATATCACCCTAAATAAGTTATTTTATATACAAAGATGAAAAAAAAAAGATTGTTTTCAATTGCATAAAACTATACTTATGGTCACAAATATTAATAGTTCAGAATTGATGGATTTTGTAGTGTCTGTGGCAGCACTTTAGTTTCTTCAGAGTGAGAAACTACATTTAGCTGAAGCAGTGGGGAAAAGGTTTGTAATGAATTAGTTTTGAAGCTTGGCCTTGCGAGAGGGATGGAATTCTAACCTCAAGATGGGAAGGAGCTGATTTCTGAGCAGAAAAAAAAATACCTTAAACAAATGTTCAGAGTTGGGAAAGCAAGATTTCTGCTCCACAAATAGTGAGAACGCCTCTTTCCCTAAGGCAGAGTGTGAGAGGTTTAAAAATAGCTATACATTCTTCCCTTCCCTGCACTTATACCTTGCAATGTCATTTTGCAACGACCCTCAATCAGCAGTGGGAGTTTGTTTCTTTTCCTCTTTAATATTGTTGGCCTTGTAACACCCTTGCCCATAGAATGCAGCCAAATTAACTTTACTGCTTCCAAACCTGGGCCTCAGAAGGCTTTGCATGCTCCAGAGCCCCTGCTGCTGCCATGTGAGCAACTCCAGGCTAGCCTGCTGAATGGTGGTGGGACCCAGTCAAGCCATGGACCACAGCCAACAGCCAGCCAGCCAGTCACCAGACTTGGGAGTAAGGTGAGACTGCACCAGCCAGCCCCAGGCAACTTATTAGCTGACCACAGATACATGAGTAAGGGCAGCCCTAGAACGACAGAGCCCACCCAACCAAGGAAACTATCCAGCAAACTAGTAGACTGAATGAGATCAGAATATGCTACCTGAAAATATGCCTCTTTGGGATAAGAATTATTTTAAACTGAAGGCAATCACAGAAAGAGCTCTTTGCCCTCCTCCATCTGCCTAAAAGGGGGACATCAATTTCTCTTTGTGAAGGTGTTCCTCCCCTCTCTCCCATACCAGAGCAATGACCACTAGAAACACAAAGGCAGGGCAAGCTGGATGGCTTAGCAGGTTGAGTGCTTGCTTTGCAGCCCTGGGGACCAAGAGTTGAATCCTGGCCTGTGTGAACCCATATGCTGAATTGGGGTGTGCTTCCAACACGGGAGGCCCCCAGTTCTTGCCTCCCCCACTCCCCTGCTTGGTCCCTGGCTCAAGGGGGCATGAACACCCACCCCCCACCCCACCCCTCTGAGATACAACTGTGGAAACTGATGATGTACAACTGTGGAGACTGCTCTGGGCCCTCCCCCTTCTCTCTGTCTCTGTCTTGTCAAAAATAAAATAAATTTTTTTAAAAAAGAAAAAAGAAACAGAAAGTCAGCAAATCTTACTAAAATAACCCTTGTCTTCCATTAGTTTTCCCCGTATATTTACCACAGTTTACTGGTCCTAGAAGCCCAAATCCTTTTCTAACCACTTTTCCTTAATTTGTTGCCCTTTGTTAAAATGGTATGCTCCCAAGCCTAATCATGTAGGGGTGCTTTTATTTATTTTGTCTGATGCCCTTTATGTGCATGTGAAATAAACCCTCTCTCCTGTTAATCTTTCTTTTTGTCAGTTTAATTTGCATGCCCAGGTAGTAGACTTAAGGAAAGATTGTTTTTCCCTCCCTAACAAGACTCACAAGCAATAAACTAATGGTTGTTGTTTGGGGTATATATGTGTTATTGCTTACATTACAATACATACTATTTTACATAACGAGAAAGGTTTTAGATGGAGATGGCAATTCAGGACCTTCTTAATCAAAAATGTGAGTGACATAAAAAAGGCCCCCGAACTGGGCCTTTAGCAAGGGCCTTTGGAGTTGTACTGTGAAGCTTAAAGAGCCTTCCCATTTATTTCTTACATCGCACATGAGGAAACCAAGGCTTCGTCAAGCAACACAACTGTGGACTCCACTTTCCTCACCACTCACCCCTTAACTTAAATCAATAAAGCAAACTCATAGAAGGACAGATGCTCTCTGAACACAGTGCATTCCTGCGGCCACACCTTTGCTTCAGCTGTGCATCCAATAGGAATGCCATCTCCTCTCTTCTGCTTCTGTTCTTCCTTTGAGTTCTATTCCTAATGTCCGGGTAATACCAGATTGTAAATGCAGAAGCTGACAATTAGCAAAATCAATAAACTCACTGTACTATTCAGTTTCTGTAGGTGGCCAGTATATAAATATGAGTTTCTATGTAATGATTTTTTAGTCCATTTTGTTCTTTTCTGCTCCTCTAACCAGGTCATAACATAAAGGTTATGACATTTGTTACTCTCAGGCTTAATTAGATCCATTATAATTTGTTAACCCCTGTGCTTGCTTTGTAATTAACATTGATTAACACAAACAAGTACAAAATAGGCCATCAGCACTTTCCAGAAGTGCTGATTACAATTCTATTGGCATTTCAATGCAGTATGGGAGATGATGGGATAGTAATTTGCGTTCTCTTAACATAGAGAGGAATGATACCAGGCAAAACCAAGCTTAGAAACAAAATACTTTGTTCATCAGATTCACCTGATTAAACCTTCACCTCGTTAACCCATCCTAGTATTGTTGAAACCCGGGGTAGGATTACTGGAGGCACAGCTCCAAGTAACTTGTTTCACTGCATCACTGGACTGAAAGCGTTGACAGACAGATGGTAGAGTATCCACTCAAAGCAAAGCAGCCCCCAAGGCTTATGACAATTACTGGGTCACAATTTCATTCCGTAGTTCTGGGATAAGTCCAGGGTTTGCTGGCAGCAGGTTAAAGATGAACAACAATGAGCATCCAGAGGCATTGGATTCAAAAAGTTCAGAGTTGACTAATAACCTAAAAATAAATTTTGTTACTCAAAATGCAAAACACAAGAAACTAAAAAACGAACTGCATATTCTAATATGTTCAAGTTCCCTTTCTTTCTAACCTCAGAGGTCAGGGGCATGATCTTGACCTCCACTGTAAGAGGAGTCCACCATGCTCACAAGTGACTATTGTTGATTGCTGGTGGGGACAGGCACACATTTGAACTTTTGCTTATTTCTAGAAATACAGCTGGAATGTGTAGAAGCTGCCGTCATATTTGTTCTGTATAAAATAAATCAGTGAAACTCTGCCCCACTGCACTCCCGGGAAGGATTAACAGAACTGCTATTATCCAAATCGATTGGCCCTGTGCAGATGACATGATAATGAGGCCGTGAAGTCCTTACCATTCTGTATTACTGCTCCGGAAAGTATGCAATGGAAATCATCCAAATCTTCTAAAAGGAGTATTGTTACAAAATAGGGTACTTCAAAGTCGTTGTTGAAAGATTTTTAATGTTCATAAAGATCCCTGAGATACCAACACTTCTGTATAAATGTGTGAGTCACAGAGGAAAAAAAAAATCTGCCAGATGAAAAATATGGAGAAATTTTCTGAAAGTCCTATAGCTCCTAAGTATTGAACCTGGGATTGGAACCCAAATGTCCGTGTCCTCAGAACTAGACCTTCTCTTTATATTTCCTTGCCCTCAGCAGATTTCTTAGACAAAGTGCTACAAATGGAAAAGCAGCTACTGGAAGAAGAATTGAATAGTTGGGGGGCGGGGGGCGGACTATAAACACACATTAATACAAAGGATCAGCCTTAAGCAAGAAATTGGTGACATTGTCTCTGGTGTCTACAACCTTCCTTCCTGCCATTATCAAACATCATACTTAGGGTCATATAGCAATGACAATAGGGTTGTATGAGTCATTTAATTTTCTCTCTTCCAGTATCTTGTTTCTCTGTCCTTTTTTCTATCTTTCTGTCCCTATCTCAGTATGAGGTATACCCAGACATGTTTTCTTCTTTATTTATACAAATTTTATGTGTACAGCTCAATGAATTATTTCATATATGTATACACATTCATATATATACGCACACACACACATATATATATGCACACACATATATATACATCATACACACACACTGGTGTATGTATATGTATATGTATATGTATATGTATATACACACACACACACTCTCTGGTGTAACCACCACCCAGATGAGATTCAGAACATTTTCACCATCCCAGGAAACTCCCTTGAGCTACAGCCTTTTTATTTGAATGTCAGGTTTACTGAGGTGTGATTTTCATACAGTAATATTTACTCTACACAGTTCTATGAGTTTTGACAGACATATTATCACCAATACAATCAAAATATAGAACTGTACCATCAATCCCCGCAAATTTTCTTGTGCCCCTTTGTAGTAGACCCTGTCCTCCATCTCTACCCCCTGGCAACCACCAATCTGCTTTCTGTCCCTATACATAGTTTTTCATTTCTAGAATGTCATATACATGGAATCATACAATACATAGTCTTTTGAATCTGATTTTTTTTCATTTAGCATAAGACATTCAAGATTCATCCATGTGGTTGTGTTATCTATAGGTCCTTCATTTTTATTCCTGAGTAGTGCTTGATTATACCATAGTCTGTATATCCATTCATCAGTTAAAGGGCATTTGGATTATTTACAGTTTTTTATATTTATGAGTAAAGCCACTACTAACATTCACATACAGGGTTTTGTGTGAATCTAAGTTTTCATGGTAGGGAAAGGGAAGTAAAAACCCAGGAAGTAGACTTCTTGGTCTATGCTAAGTGTGTGTTGAACTTTATTAAAAAACAAACAAAAAAATGCCAAACCACTTTCCAGAGTGCTTGTACCATTTCAAATTCCCATCCACATTATATGAGACTTTAGTTGCTCTGTATTTTCACCAGCACTTAGCATTGCCGCGTTTTTTAAATATCATTTCATTAGGTGTGTGGCACTGATTTTTGAAGCTGAGCAAACATGATCATAGGGTTTATTGCTGTCTTCAGAGAAGACTTGAATCTGTATATATGAGAGCTACTTGACTGCATACTAATTAGGCAGTTCATATTAATGATCCTAACTAGAGTGACTGCTCCTCATTCAGTCTGATTTTAATGTGCTGCTATCTGTATCTCAAGCAAAGTTGATGCCAATTTCCTTAGCTCATTTGTTAAAAGCAAGAGTCCTGGGCCTTAAAGGTAATGGCTCCTCATTTCCTTTTTGACATCTTTAAAACCATCAACAACCTACCTCTAAATACCGTTTAAGTGTGTTTTCTATACGCAGAAAATGAAACATCCCTCCAGCTTCTACTTTGAAGAATATATTATATCCATCAAAAACACTCTATGCTGGAGGAAGGAGGACGAAAGTGCTTCATTGCAGTAAACAGATTGTCACACTCAGGGGATTGCTACAGAATTCAATCACTTCCCTTTTCTGCCCTCAGTCGGCACAGGACTGCACATTGCGATGCTCTAGAAGTCACCGCTGCTGATTTTTGTGACTTGGGCAGAAAGGACACACAGTCAGAACCCAGTCCTCTCAGGTGCACCACACAAATTCCTCCCTGGTCTATTATCACGTTCTCCTTGAATCTCAGCGCTCATGCCTTATTCATTCGCATCCATCTGACCCATCTGCTGACTAACCGTGTGCTGCCAGCACCTAGCCTGTGATACATGTGCTTCCAGCTCACAACGCTCTTTCAGTTGTATCCCATCTTCCAACACTTAGTCAAAAAACCAGGTCTAGCTACAAGGGAGATGTAAAATGTAGTCACAATTCAGGAAAGTCGTTAAAAATTTGAGGTTATTTTAGGGACATCGCAGAACAACAATCGGTTTCTGTCCCAGTCCTTTGCTGTTACTGAAATAAAGACCTTTGTGAACATTTTATTTCACACTATGAGGGAAGATTTCTAGCATTTCTGGATCCAAGGGTTTATGTATGTTGATTTTCACAAGCATTACCAAGCGCCATCCACCGACAAGGTAACAATATATACCTGTACCAACATTATAATATGAGCATGCCTGTTTCCCCACACCTCAACCCCAAGTGCTCACATTTTTTTATGTTTTTGTTCTTCACCTTTATGATAGCTAAAATACAGTATCCCAGATTATATTAATTGAACTTAATGGAATTTTCTGTATATTTTTAGTGAAGTTGAGTACTTTACCAAACATGGAGAAACCATTTGTAAGTCCTTATCTCCGAAATGTTTCCATCATTTGTCCATTGGATTATTTCCTTGTTAATCTGTAGAAATTCTAAATTGCGGAAATTAGCATTTTCAGTAGTATTCATTATAAATAGCTTTTCACAATTTTGGCTTTGTTTACTGTGTTTTTGTTTCGATGCAGATTTTTAAAGAAGATATAAGCCTTGATTTCTTTGTTTCACAAATACAGCTGGCTGAGTTGGTTATATTTAGTGGTTGATAGAGAGACCAAGTCCCATGTCCTCTCCTGGCTCCTCAGACACTTCCTGTGCTCTCCCCTGGGCCAGGGCTGCATCAGCAGCAGGAACATCAGAC
>PVKE010010374.1:27936-42712 GCA_004027555.1 Craseonycteris thonglongyai | reverse complement strand
TCCCAGAAGACATGCAGGACACCTAGAGAAAAGGACGTTTCTGGAACGGTAAGTACTCTTTTCTAGTTAATTTCTGGTACTACCACTTTCACAGCAGGAGTCTACTATTTTTTTTCCTACCCTCTCAGCACCATGAACCCCACTGTTACTGTACCCCCACATTTCCCTTGCTCTCTGCCCCAACAACAGACATCTTGATGATTATCAACAGAAACTTTATTTCTCATTGACCGGGGGACAATTGAATGGTAGATGGGAAGAGGAAGTGAGGGAAGGGGAGAGAAACAGGTAGAGGGCAAAGGGGCAGTTCTCTCAAGGAGAAGATATTGAATGAGTGGGCAATTATAGGGAGCGCAGAATTCAAAATCAGCCACAGGGCGGCGAGGCAAGCATTGGACCCAAGCCAGTGGGATGAGGGGAAGTGAGTACAATTTCAGGTTTAGGGCTACAGGACTCTGGGATTCTGTCAGGGTATCAGGGTTCAGGTTTCGGGTTTCAGGGTATAACATGGGGGAGCCCAGTAGGGGCTATGCTGGTTGCAGGGGGAGCCCCCAGGCCTCTCCCCTAGAGGCACTCCTTTAGGGGGAATCTCACTGACGTGGCAGAGCCGTTCACTGTAGTCTGGCTGCAGGCTCTCCGCCAATCCCTTAGACACACCACTCCAGGCCTAAAGACAGATATCTCCAGGTCAGGGGTCAACTAGGGGCAGGAAGTAGAAGACCCAGTCTCTGTGCCAAAGGAACTCCCATGACAACCTCTGCACCACTGCGATTACAGGAGGGACACACAGATTCCTGGGCCCCCGATACCACTGTTCCCATCTGCCTCACCCAATTTATAATCAGTTCTTGTGTATGTGTCTCTCCATGTAGCCCATCCCCCAATTGGTTGGCCACATCCTGACAGTTAGTGCAGGGCCCCCTTCCCTCCCTCTGCCCCCATACTCTCTTTGTCCTGCTGACAGGCAGTCCGCAGTTGACAGACTGCAGTCTGCCTATGACCATGTTCTCACCGAAAAGTTCCCATGGTATTCCGTAACCAGATCCTCTAGGTTCTTGAGGGTAGGAATTCGGGGCATTGTCCTGGGTGGGGGGAGAAAGAGGGAGCAAGAGCATATTGGTGACACTCTTTTATTAGCCTTCTCCCAGTTGTCCCATAGTGAATGAAGAGATTTTATGTTCTCTGGGCTTGTGGCTTCCTTCCATCACCACACCCACTAGGGTGACCCCCCATTCCTTACTGTCCTGCCCTCTGCTTCTGGAGACCCCGTAATCACCCTGCTCTACTATTCCTATCCACGCCCACCTCATGTTTCTGGGGTTCCCGAAATCTCACCGTTCCAGCCAGCAGTACACACAGATGAGGCTAATGATCAGTCCCATGGAGCCAAGGGGGATGAGCATGGCCTCCCGTGCAAATAACAATGGGTTCTCTATGGAGAGAAGGGGATAGGGGCACATTGGTCGTGCCCCTAGGATGTGCCAACATTGATGGAGGCTCAACTTGGTGCCAGGCCCTGTGCTAAACACTCTCCGTGTACTTAATCCTCACAAATCCCGAGAGAGGACACCACTTAGTATCTCCATTTTAAAGATGAGGAAACACAAAGAAGTCAGTGATGTGTCCAGAATTAAAGAGTCAGTAAGTGGCAGAGTCACGTTGAAGCTTGCGACCCTGCTGGTTCCAAAGACATGTGCGTGATGCAGGCTTCCAGGGGATGATGCAGTAGGGGCAGCTCATACATTCTATCTCTCTTTTGAGCACTCCTTGGCTTCCTTCTCAATCCACCCCCCTACCCTAACAATACAGCGACCCACCCATACATGGAGAAACCCTCCTTCCTGGGGGTTGGGGTTACACAGTGAGGGGAGATGGGCCAGCAAGCTTGGGAGCTTACGGATAGGGTAGTAGAGCAAAAGACAGTGGTGCTAGAAAGGTAGGGGTGCTAGACTCAAGGGTTGGGGTGAGGCGTTGGGCCCATTTTACCCTTTGAAGTATGGCTGCCCCAGTGGATCGGGCGGCTCCATTCACTCCAGTACTGAGAGCTTCCACAGAGTGGGTTATAGCGGCTCCGAACACGGAAGGTGTAGAGCTTCTGACCATCCACACTAGGCAGGGAGAAGCTTTGTCGGTGGTCCACTAATTGCTCCTTGGGGACAAAGAGGGTGAGGAAAAGATGGGTGTCTATACAAGGAGGGAGAATCCAAACTGCTACCCGCTGCATCTTTTGGTTCTTCCCAGTGCCTTCCTCATCTCTTGATGACTTAAGCCACACGACTCCCTTCACGGACTAGACTCTAACGCCTCTCTCCACATCCCCTTAAACTGTAAGGTGACCAGATTTGAACATTGGTAAAGCGGGACACCATTGACCCGGGGGCGGGGGGGTGTTCTTGATTAAAAATTTGGTCTATCTCCCGCCGTTCCCTAGCTTGTCGTGCATTCTTTCCAAAAATCGGGACTTTTTTAAAACGCCGCAGGACAAATTGTTAAAAATCGGGACTGTCCCGCCAAAAGCGGGACATCTGGTCACCCTACCTTAAAGGCTTCCTTTTGTTTCCTTGTCTGTTGGGCATAGAGAAACCTTAATGAAAACTTACTGGTGATGACAGGGAAAGGAGCTGGACAAGGGCGACAGGTGGGCAGAGAAGCCAAAGACGGACAACAGGAGCTGGGGATCCGGCTGATTGAATCCTTTACCTGCCCCCATCCCTTTCTTAGCCTCAGCAGCTACGTTCATGTCCCCAGTTACTCACAGTCCAGCTGTGGTCCCGGTCACTCTGATATTGTACCAGGTGCTCCAAACAGTGGCCCAAGTATCTGTTGCTCCAGCTCAGTTCCAGCTGGGATCCATTCAGGTCGTGAAGTGTTAGGTTCTCCGGAGCCCAGGGGATCACTGGAGACATGTGTGCGTGTGTGGTCATTCCCCTGGCCTAGGCAAGTCAGGATCCTGAAGGCAGTGCTCCTGATCCTTCCTCCCTTCCCCGTCGCGATCCCTCACCTCCTCCTTTCTGCCCAAGTACCCTCGCAGTGAAAGAACACCGCTGTATAAACCGCAGTGCCCCACCATACCCCTGAGCCCCTTCCCAAATCACCCAGGTCCTGCAGTTTCAGCTTCCTACTGGCCTGCCTCCTCGGGTGCTGTGGGTCCTGGAGCTGGACAACAAATGTTTGGTAGAGCTTGATCTCCTCTTTTTGAAACCGACAGCCAGAAGTGATCGCTGAAGAGAATAGATAGTGACCACACTCCTGGGCTTCCTCAAAGTTGGAGTCCTTGTACCTAGAAAAGGGTTGGAAGGAAGAGGAACGGTGGGGTAAACTTGGGTACTACAGACACCCACAGCCCAGCATGAGAAAACAGCGGGGAGCCTGGGGTGCTGGCTACTCTCTTTCTGGGTCCCCATGCAATCTCTCACATCCAGCCCAACCATCTCCTCTTCCTCCCCTGTGCTCTCCCCCTTCCCTTCTCATACCAGTAGCGCAGAGTCAAGTTGGTAGGCTGGGGCTCAGAGCTGCTGTTCCAAGTGCAAGTCATGTACTCCACGTTGAACACAAAACACTGAACCTCTGGGAGGGGCAGGGGGGGAACACTGAGGGACCCAGGGGATGTAGAAGTCGCGAAGAAATCTAGGTTGTTGAGAAAATGAAGTGGGGGAGGGGAACAGAAGAAAGGATGGTCAGAAGAAGCCCTTCCCCTGCCTCCCCACCGTACCCTTAAATTCTGCTCAGATCCTTGTCCCATCTAGTGGCAGTTTCCAGATTTCTCTACAGCCCCTTCCCATAGCCTCCCTTCTCACCAACCCAACCAGTCCCAGCCTTCCCACCAGCTACGGTGTCTTCATTCCGGCCGGGCGTGAGGACCAGTGGGGTGAGCCCCACCCCCAGCAGAGGCAGCTGCAGGAATAAGAGGGATCTGAGTAGCAATGGTGGCTTCAACATGGCGCTCGCTCTTCGTTCCCTGAATGTGTACTGTGTCAGGAACCTGGGCCCCTCACCCACTACCCCTCCCCACCCACACATTTCCTTCTGTCATAGCTTCCGGTGGAAAGAACCTTAGAAACCAGGGCTTTACAGAGGGTGTGGTGAACATGTGCTATAACACAGGCTAAGTCTTCTGGGAGATTAGGTGTTAATCTAATCGACAGGTATAATAACACCACCCCTCTGTGAAGTGGTGTTAACTCGGCTGAATACACAAGATTGTCAGGCTCTATAATAGAATATCTTAGGCCACCGAGATCCTGGGAAGGATCTGATCACTGCTGCCACCACCACCATTCCCAGCTATCTTCTCATCAAAATCATTTCATCCTAAATAGTGGAGGGTCTGAACAACTCTTTCCCATCCTCTGCTATGCTCTTTCCTTGGCTCAGTCACCCTGAAACCTCTTTCAAAGCTCTCCTGTCTTGGCTAGATGGAAAATACAGTCTTAACTCCTGTGGGCACATATATAGCTGTCTTTGCTCTGACCTAATCCAAACCAGAATATCCATTCATTCCTGCCCAGAGCTGGGTCCCTGTCGAGACTGGTGAGGAGGTCTAACTTAGAAGTAGATTCTAGAAATTGAGGAACAATAATACTAGCTTCTAACTCCTCATCTTCCCCTAGATCTTCCCCCTCAGTGTTCTGTCTCAGTTAATGGTATCATCACCCTCTTGGTCACCCAGACTTGAAACTTCAATGTCTTCTTCAATTCCTCTCTTTCACCCTGAGAATCCAATCAGCTCTACTTCTGTGATGTTTCTCCCAGCAGTGTCCTTTCCATCACCTCAGCCACTGTGCTAAAACAGCCTTTCATTCCTTCTAGTCCTGATTCTTACTAGAACCCACTAACTGGCCTCCTTTTCTAAAGGCCCCCTTCTCCCTAATCCATTCTGCATCCTGTTGCCAGGTTTGTCTTCCCCAAAGCACAGAGCTGATTGGAGACTATTTACAAAAATTGTTTATTAAGCAACCATTTATTGAGCCTTCACTATGTGCCAGGCACTGTGCTTATGTTCATCATTAATATACTCTAATTTTCTGTGGCTTAAAATTCCTCAGGGTTAGCTTGGCTATTAAGATCTTTAAGTAGAATGTTTGCTCTCCTAAATCAGAATTAATTTGTCTCCTTATGGTGATTCAATAGCATTTTGTTAGGGATGCAGGGATGGCTCGGCAGGTTAAGTGCTTACCTTCTAGCCCCCAGGGGCCCAGGATAAGAGTCCAGGCCGGCCCCTGTGGACCCATGTGGGGCCACCTTCCCATGTTGGAGGCCCCCAGTTGGGCTCCTGCCTGAGGCATCCTTCCCATACGGGAGGCCCCCGGCCCAGTTCTTGCCCTGTGCGGCCCCACATCCACCTGTGTGGAATGAAACCATGTCACAACTAATGACGTACAATTATGGAGACTGCTCTGGGCCCTTCCGGTTCTCTCTGTCTCTGGCTCTCTCTGTGTCAAAAATAGTAAAATAAATCTTTAAAAAATAGCATTTTGGTGTTCTTTTTAATTTTTTAAAATATTTATTTTTATTGTTTTTGACAGAGAGAGAGAAAGATACGGAGACAGAGAGAAGGGGGAGGGCCCAGAACAGTCTCCATAGTTGCACATCATTGGTTTTTCCACATAGTTTCATTCCACAGGTGGGTGCGGGGCTGCACAGGGCAGGAATTGGGCCAGGGAACCAAACTATGGGCACTCCCCAGTTCAGCATATGGGTCCACACAAGCCAGGGCCAGGATTCGATCCTTGGTCCCTGGGACTGCAAAGCAAGCACTTAACCCACTGAGCCATCGTGGCTTCCTTGTTAAGATTTATTTTAGTTTTATTGTTTTTTTGACAAAGACAGGGACAGAGAGAAAGGGGAGGGTCCAGAGCAGTCTTCATAGTTGCACATCATCAATTTCTGACATGGTTTTGGGGAAGCCGGGATGGCTCAGTGGGTAAAGCGCTCACTTTGCAGCCCCGAGGACTGAGGATCGAATCCCAGCCCCGGCCCATGTGGACCCATATGCTGAACTGGGGAGTGCCCCCAGTTTGGTTCTCACCGGGGCAAGACCCCGGCCCAGTTCCTGGCCTGTGCAGCCCCACTCCCACCTGTAAAATGAAACTATGTGGAAAAACCAATGATGTGCAACTATGGAGACTGTTCTGGGCCCTCCCCCTTCTCTCTGTCTCTCTCTGTATCTCTCTCTCTCTGTCAAAAACAATAAAAATAAATCTTAAAAAAAAAAAAGACATGGTTTCATTTCACACAGGTGGGCTGGGGGGTGGGGGGGAGCCATGCAGAGCAGGAACTGGGCTGGGACCTCCTTGAGCCAGAGGCCAAACAGGGGCAGGGGGGGGGGTGAGAACTGAACTGGGGGCCTCCTGCATGGGAAGCACACCCAGTTCAGCATATGGGTCCCCATAGGCCGAGGCTGGGATTTGATCCTTGGTCCCAGGGGCTGCCAAGTGAGCACTCTATTGGCTGAGCCATCCTGGCTTCCCAGCATTTTCTTATTAGTGGCTAGTTTTGTTATTTATGGTTATTTGTTACTTTTATTATAGCATTGTGTCTTTTCTCTAAAAGGCAGTACCATCATCCAAAGAATATTGGCTCAAGTGTCAGGAAGAAATCCGAGTCTCCACTCTGTTACTCTCAGTAGCTGTGTCTCACCAGGTGAGTGAACATCCACTCTTTGAAAATCAGCCTACTCATTCCCCAAATGAAGACAATAATCCCTAACTCATGGGGCTGTGTGTGGATTAGAGATAATGTCCAAAAAGCCTCTGGCAGTTAGTAGGTGCCTCTTTCTCTAGAGCAAGACTTCTTAGCCTGCAATTCACAGACACGGCTATAAGCCTCGGGGGTCTAAGAAAAGTAACATTTTGTACGTCTCTAAGGTGCATTTTTCAGGGGAAAGGGCCACAGCTTTTCTCTCAGCATCTCAAAGGGGCCGTGAACCAAAAAGCGTTCCGAATCTCAGGGCTAGGCCTCTACTAACGACGCTGAGGGCTTAGCCCCGGGCTTTGTGAGGGCTTCAGGGATGCTTTCTTGTGCACGCATAGGTTCGAATCTTCACAACGGTTCTTCGATGGCGCTACACCCATCTTTTCCGATGAGGAAACGAAGACACGGGGAGCAGTTTGCAAGAGGCAGAGTTCACAACCAATGCAAATTCTACCAAGCATCGATTTCAGGCCAGAGACCGAGCCGGGCGCCCGGAGGCCAGCGCCAGTGCGAGCCCGGCAGCGTGGCTGCCTCCCGCCTCGCAGGTTCGTACAGCCGCCCAACGCGCGCTTCCACTACGTTGCAGAGCGGCTGGCCGGGCGCAATCGACCTCTGGTTGCCAGGGCGAAGCGCTCCTAGGCGCGGGGCCCCGCCCCCCACCGTCCTGGCCCCGCCTCGCCGCGGTCGGTCTGCTCCGACGGTTCCCGGCGTCCCTCGGTCCCCCTCGGTAGTTTCCGGCAATGATCGGGACTTTCTAACGTGCCCCCTGTTGTCTCTCGGCCGCCGTCCTCGCCACCGCCACCCCCCTTGCGGCTCCCCCTCCCCCTCCCCCCAGCCGCCCAGACTGGTGCCTCCGGCGCTACGGGCTGGGCAAGATGGCGGCCTTCGGGATCTTGAGCTACGAACACCGGCCCCTAAAGCGGCCGCGGCTGGGGCCTCCCGATGTGTACCCTCAAGATCCCAAACAGAAGGAGGTGCGTTCACAAACCGGCGCTGTGGCAGAGCCAGGGGCCAGCTTATCAGCACTGGAGGAACTGCCGAAGGTTGGGGGGGCGGGGTGGTCGGGTGAAAGCGAAAGTCCCGACAGGGGGAAAAGTCGGTGAGAGTGGGACCGGGAGGGTAAGGGGGCCGTTCCTGGGCGTGAATAGGGGCCGATGGAGGGGCCCGCTCGAGGCGCCCCCTACACACACACGCCCCTCAGAAAGTTGTCTGAGGTAGCTTGGTGAGCTGCGAGGTAAGAGTGATGTGGAGCGAGCTCTGGGGTGATGGGATATCTGAGTGACTGGGGGTGGGGGGTGGGGGTCGGGGTTCAAATGAACACCGAGGCCTAGCTCTAAATAACAATCTGTGCTACTCACAGTCCTCCGGCTTCCTTCTCCCTTGGTCCCCTCTCTTCTGCCCTCCTCTCCCACCACCATCCATCCCCCCCCTCCCCCAGGGAAAAAAAAACCACGCTAAAATGTCGTTTTCCTGCTTCAGGATGAACTGACGGCCTTGAATGTAAAACAAGGTTTCAATAACCAGCCTGCTGTCTCTGGGGATGAACATGGCAGTGCCAAGAATGTCAACTTCAATCCTGCCAAGGTGAGAAAACTGTGCCAGGCTGAAGGAAAAGGCTGGAAGACTCTGAGAAGGAGCAAAGGCCCTGGGTTGGGAAGACTTAACGGGCGGACCTAAGTGGCTGAGTTCTCCTTCATAACCTACTGCTACCACACTGGCATTGGCCCATGGAAGGCACGACCACCTCTCTGCCCTTTCTTCCCTCAGATCAGTTCCAACTTCAGCAGCATTATTGCAGAGAAGTTACGTTGTAACACCCTTCCTGACACTGGTCGCAGGAAGCCCCAAGTGAACCAGAAGGACAACTTCTGGCTGGTGACTCCACGATCCCAGAGTGCCATTAATACCTGGTTCACTGACCTGGCTGGCACCAAGCCACTCACACAACTAGCCAAGAAGGTGAGCTACTGTTTCCTCTTCCTCAGGCCAAGGGAGGGGACACGAGTACCCTCCTATTCTCAGATTAAGCTGCATGGGTACCAGCTTGTGGGGATAATAGAAGTCTCACTATTTGCGATGCCCATCCAGGTTCCTATTTTCAGTAAGAAGGAAGAAGTGTTTGGGTACTTAGCCAAATACACAGTGCCTGTGATGCGTGCTGCCTGGCTCATTAAGATGACCTGTGCCTACTATGCAGCAATCACTGAGACCAAGGTTAAGAAGAGACCTGTCGTTGACCCCTTCGTGGGTGAGTAACTCCTCATACCAGGGGTCCCTCCACTGATCACTTCAAGGAGTGATAGACCCTTGGAATTCTTTTCTTTCTTCATCTGTATTCCTTGCTTCTGCTTGTAGGTTGCATTCTCTCAATTAGTAAGCACCGAGTATCTTGAGTCTTTACTATGTGAATGTACTGGGCTATGCAGGTGACCAGTACCTAATCTGTGCCCTTGGGATGCTTATAGTCTAGTAGGGATGCCCAGGCATGTGTGTGAATCACATTGTGAGATATGAATCGTGTCAAAAGAGGAGGCAGAAGCTTTTTTAAGACTGCAGTGGACAGAAAGATTACTTTCTTTGGGGGACACCTAGGGAGGCTTTAGGAAGCTGACATTTGACTAGAGCCTAAGAGGATGGATAGGATTCAAAAGCACAGTGGTCCCCCCTGATTCACCTAGGGTCGTTCCAAGACCCCCATAGGGGATCCCTGAAACTATGTGTACTACCGAACCTTATATAGACTGTATTTTTCCCCATACATATGTACTTATGATAAAATTTAATTTATAAATTAGGCACAGTAAGAGATTATTAACAGTAATAATAAAATGGAACAGTTATGACAATATAGTGTGATAAAAGTTTTGTGACGGTGGTCGCTCTCTTTCAAAATATTGTACTGGACTCACCCTTCTTGTGATGATGCGAGATGGTACAGTGCTGATGTGATGAGATGAAGTGCGGTGAATGGTGTAGGCACGTGACGTAGCTTTAGGCTGCTCTTGACCCTCTGATGATATCTCGGAGGGAGGATCACGTGCTTCGGGTGATCCTGAGTCATAGAGCTGGACCAGTGTCGATGATTGGATGTCAGGAACAGACCATGTCAATGGTTAGGGAAATTGACTATTTTCAGATTGCAATTGACAGCGGGTACAGTAACTGAAATTGTGGAGAGCAAAACCACAGATAAGAGGGGACCACTGTATGGTGATTGGGGATGGGATGTGGGACAGAAGGTGCTCTGAGCAGGGGGACAGTATAAAAGCCCCTTTCCCATCTTTCCCTTAGAGTGGACGCAGATCGTCACCAAGTACTTGTGGGAGCAGCTGCAAAAGATGGCTGAGTACTACCGGCCAGGGCCTGTGGGCAGTGGGGGCTGTGGTTCCACTATAGGGCCCTTGCCCCATGATGTGGAGATGGCAATCCGGCAGTGGGACTACAATGAGAAGCTGGCCATGTTCATGTTTCAGGTAGGAAGTAAGGTCTGTCGTGTGGGCCACTGGATTGAGCCTCAGCTCACACCCTGCCAGTAGAGAATGGGGGTCTGCCTGCCACCTTGGCCTGACTGTGTGGTTCTCTCCATGCAGTCATTGACATTATCTGCCTCATCTCTAAGAATCCCTGGGCCAAACCAATCCCCTTCCCACCCCTGTACCCACAGGACGGGATGCTGGACAGGCACGAGTTCCTGACCTGGGTGCTTGAGTGTTTTGAGAAAATCCGCCCTGGAGAGGATGAGTTGCTTAAACTGCTGCTGCCCCTGCTGCTTCGAGTAAGGCCTAGGATCTGGGTGGTCGAGGGGGAGGTTTGAGGAAGGGTAAGACATGAGAGAAGAGTCTCTGTGGGAGAACTGGCGGCTTTGCTCGTGTGTCTTCGCAGTACTCCGGGGAGTTCGTTCAGTCTGCGTACCTCTCCCGCCGCCTTGCCTACTTCTGTACCCGGAGACTGGCCCTGCAGCTGGATGGCATGAGCAGTCACTCGTCTCATGTTATGTCTGCTCAGTCGACAAGCACACTGCCCACCACTCCTGCTCCTCAGCCCCCAAGTAGCAGCACACCCTCCACACCTTTTAGTGACCTGCTCATGTGCCCTCAGCACCGGCCCCTGGTGTTTGGCCTCAGCTGTATCCTTCAGGTAGGGACTGGGTGGGCCCAAGGGTGTATTGAGAGGCATCCTGACCAGAATTGGGTGCCCAGCCTGGAGACTGGGAGTGATTCTGAATTGCAGAGGAAAGTCAGCACCAAGGACTCCCTTGGGGACTCTTGCTTCTCATTTGTGGGGGGTTAGCTCCTTTTCAGTTATTAGTTCTCCTCCATGGCTAAACAGTAGGCCCAAAGGCCTTTAGGAGAGTGGGGGAGGGGAAGGGCTCAGAGACTGAATGACACCACCGCAGGGACTCAGAACAACTGGATCAGAACTCTAAGGGTTGGGTTTAATAATGGATGGAATTCTAGAGGGTTCTAGAGAGGTAGCCCTGTTAACTGAGTTTGACTTCTGCTTTCTATCTGGAAGACCATCCTCCTGTGTTGTCCGAGTGCCCTGGTTTGGCACTACTCACTGACTGATAGCCGAATTAAGACTGGCTCACCCCTGGACCACCTGCCTATAGCCCCCTCCAACCTGCCCATGCCAGAGGGCAACAGCGCCTTCACTCAGCAGGTAAGTCAGGCTAGTCACCTGGTATCCCCAGATTGGGAGGGGAGGCTCAATTTGCCTTCAGAAATCAGGGCTTGGAGCCTGGCACTTTTTTTTAGCTAGGGAGCCCTGGCCTTGGGCCCGCCTTGGTACGCGCATATCCTCAGAGCCTTCCTTTTCGATCTCACAGGTCCGAGCGAAGCTGCGGGAGATTGAGCAGCAGATCAAGGAGCGGGGACAGGCAGTGGAGGTTCGCTGGTCTTTTGATAAGTGCCAGGAAGCTACTGCAGGTGGGTGCCAGAGGATGGACTGTAAGAAGGATGTCTGAGGGAAGGACGGGCCAGTGAGGACACACAGGCCTGAGGGTCGGATTGCAGTGGGCCTCTACATACATCCCGTCCCCTTTGCCTCTTGTGTTCCCCAGGCTTCACCATTGGGCGGGTGCTCCATACTTTGGAAGTGCTGGACAGCCACAGTTTTGAGCGCTCTGACTTCAGCAACTCTCTTGACTCCCTCTGTAACCGAATCTTTGGATTGGGGCCTAGCAAGGATGGGCATGAGGTAAGCGAGAAGTTGGGGAACGAAAGAGCAGCAGACATCGCGGGAGTGGTAGTGCGTACGGGGCAGGAAGCACGGAAGCAGGGCTGTCTCGCGAGACGATCGTACAGGGCCTCAGATGGTTGAAGAGGGGACCCAGTCTTTATGAAATTGCAATTCAGTTCTTTGTCCCTAACCCTACCTCCCTCACCCCCATCTCCCTTTGGTCTCCAGATCTCGTCAGATGACGATGCTGTGGTGTCACTACTATGTGAATGGGCGGTCAGCTGCAAGCGTTCTGGTCGGCACCGTGCAATGGTGGTGGCCAAGCTGCTGGAGAAGAGACAGGCAGAGATCGAGGCTGAGGTTAGAGGGCAGAGAGCAAAGAATGCCATCAGCCGGTGGGGCGATGATGGCAGCTGGGCTTGGAGATGGATTGAGCTGGTAGTGGGACCACAGTGGAAGCTGTGAGAATAAAGAAGTGATGGAGAGCCCACAGGGAAAGTGGGGACCTCACAGGGAAAGTGGGAAACCCACAGGGAAAGTGGAGAGCCCACAGGGAAAATGGGGAGCCCACAGGGAAAGTGGAGGACAGCAGGCTAAAGTGGAGTGGATTGATAGCGGAGCTAGAGTTGTGATCAGGGCCTCCGTTGGGAGGCGGGAAAGAAGCTGGAGGTCGAAAGGGGGAATGCAAGCGGAAAGCTCACGGTGGACGCAGAGCAGGTGGGAGCTCCTGCTTGGCTCACAGAGGGAGGAGCACAGGAACAGATGACAACCAGTGCTTCCGTTTGTCCTGTCCTCTCACAGCGTTGTGGAGAATCAGAAGCTGCTGATGAGAAAGGCTCCATCGCGTCTGGCTCCCTCTCTGCTCCTAGTGCTCCCATTTTCCAGGATGTCCTCCTGCAGTTTCTGGATACACAGGCTCCCATGCTGAGTATGGGCTCCTGCCACCTCCTGCTCACCGCAGCCTAGACTCAGTTACCTGTCACTGTCATCATCATAATGAGGGGCCTTCTGGCGTATGTTTCTGTCTTGGGCTCTATGCAGAATGGCTTTTGTTGACAATTCCAGTCTTTGGCTAATCTTCGAGTTAAACAGAGTAGAAAGCAGAACATGCCATGGAAACACTGTCACGTATACTTAGCAGAGATGCTGGATTCCTTTATGAGATGGCGTGGGGGGCAGGAGGTGGGGTAACCAGCCACTCTTGGTCCCCCAGCAGCTTTTGGCTTTGGTGTCTTCCTGCCCCTGCCCCCGCCCCCACCCCACAGGTAGTCTAGGAGGGGCACGTCTTAGGTGTGTCCCTGTGTCTTCTCTCTGTGTTCCTAACTCAACTTTTCTGTCCCCCCGCCCCCTTCCAGCGGACCCCCGGAGTGAGAGTGAGCGGGTTGAGTTCTTCAACTTGGTCCTGCTGTTCTGTGAGCTCATCCGACATGACGTTTTCTCCCACAACATGTACACTTGCACCCTCATCTCCCGAGGGGACCTGGCCTTTGGCGCCCCTGGGCCTCGGCCTCCCTCGCCCTTTGACGACCCTGCCGATGACTCGGAGCGCAAGGAGGCTGAGGGCAGCAGCAGCAGCAAGCTGGAGGTGCATGAGCTGTTCCTGGCCCTCGCCCGTTGTCCTGGCTGCCAGGGTCCTCTCCTAACGAGGGTGGCACCTACGTAGCGCTGTGAGGTTTACCAGGCATTACCGTATCATTCTCTTTCATTTGATCCACATAGCCGTCCCCCCACGTTAAAGCTGAGGGACACTGAGGCCCCTGGTGGTTAAGTGACTGGTCAAGGCTTCAGTCCAGCTTTTGTGCTTTTCCCAGTATGGTCTCCTCTCTCCATCACCCCTGTCAACACTTCCAGATGGCAGGGAGCAGCTCCCTGGGGTAAAGCGACTCTGCTTGTGTTCTGTGCCCTCAGGATCCAGGGCTGTCGGAGTCCATGGACATCGACCCGAGCTCCAGTGTACTCTTTGAGGACATGGAGAAACCTGACTTCTCAGTAAGTTGGAGCCTGCTGTCAGAGGCCAGCTCCAGGGCCCCCCTGCAGTGGCGCACCCTCGTTCTGTCCGCTTCCTCTGAACCTTGTGCCCGCTTGCCTTTCTTAGCTGTTCTCCCCAACTATGCCCTGTGAGGGCAAGGGCAGTCCGTCCCCTGAGAAAGCAGACATGGAGAAGGAGGTGAAGCTGCCCACCAAGGAGAAGCTAGACGGGGCCCTCGGCGTTCTTTACGACCAGCCACGCCACGTGCAGTATGCCACACACTTCCCCATCCCCCAGGTACTCTTCCCTGACGTTCGGAGGCCAGGCTCCTGTCCGTGCCCAGGGGGCCGGGCTTTTCTCGAGGGTGTAGTGCAGGGGGCAGGGCTGGAGCGCTGGCCGGCAGAGGGGTGTGGCGCATGCGTGTCAGAGGAGCGATGCAGGCCTGCCCAGTCTGACGCCGCTGCTGGGATGCAGGAGGAGTCGTGCAGCCATGAGTGCAACCAGCGGCTGGTCGTACTGTTTGGGGTGGGAAAGCAGCGAGATGACGCCCGCCATGCCATCAAGAAAATTACCAAGGACATCCTGAAGGTTCTGAACCGCAAGGGGACAGCGGAAACTGGTGGGTTTGAGGCTCCTTCAGTAGGTCGCCCCCAAAGAGCCCCTTAGTCAGTCTGCCCTTCCCCAGCACAGGGCCCTCCCCATCATGCCCCAGTGTCCTGTCTCGGGGTCCCCTGAGAGCTCTAGTCCTTTTGAAACTTCCCCCCTCATTCCCCCCCTCTGCAGACCAGCTTGCTCCTATTGTGCCTCTGAATCCTGGAGACCTGACATTCTTAGGTACCTCACAGTAAGCCCCGTGCTGCCCACCCGCCCCCCTTCCCTCCCCCACCCTCCCCCACTCTAGTACCTCCCTGTACATGTTCCTCTAAGGTCCAC
>PVKE010010374.1:0-27836 GCA_004027555.1 Craseonycteris thonglongyai | reverse complement strand
TGACCAACACCAGGTCACGGCTCAGGTGTGGGCCTAAGTGCAGCTCCTTCCCACAGCCTGGCCTCCTGCCCAGTTTGCCTTCTTCTTTTCTCCCTCCTGGGCAGGTTAAGCCTCCCGGTCTCTTCCCCTGCCACCACCATCCTTTCCTGCTCCCTGCTAGCTCTCTCCACTCCCGTCTCACTCCCACTGCCCTTATCAGGTCTCCCGGAATGTTCTGGAGCAGATCACAAGCTTTGCCCTTGGCATGTCATACCACCTGCCCCTGGTGCAGCATGTACAGTTCATCTTCGACCTCATGGAATACTCGCTCAGCATCAGTGGCCTCATCGACTTCGCCATTCAGGTGTGCACGGTGGCTGATTGAGGTGGAGGAAGGACAAGACTAGAGGCTCAAGCCAGAGCCCCAAGCTGTTCAGAGGGACAGGAAGACTGGCACAGGGTGGGGGGTGTAGCATGAGCTGAGGCGGCAAGAATAGAGAGAGAGAGAGAGAGACTCAGGCGTCCACCGAGGAGGCTGAAGAGATAGATCCGAGCATGAGCACAGAGTGTCTTCCTGCGGTGGAGCTCATAGAAGTATCCTTGAGACTGACTGGTTGAATCGTTGATGTGGCTACTGTCATAAATAGAATAAAGGACAGTGACCTATGGCAACGGGGTCCTCTCATACCAAGGCAGCACCAGCAAGAGGGGTCTTGGGCCTGGTCTTGGAAGAAAAGGGTTTCCGGGTGGCATGCAGGGCTTCTCATGTCTCACCCCTGCTCTGATAGCTACTGAATGAGCTGAGCGTTGTCGAGGCTGAGTTGCTCCTCAAATCCTCGGACCTGGTGGGCAGCTACACGACCAGCCTGTGCCTGTGCATCGTGGCTGTCCTGCGACACTACCACGCCTGCCTCATCCTCAACCAGGACCAGATGGCACAGGTCTTTGAGGGGTAAGCAGGGCTTTGGTGAATGCAGGCAGACGTGGCCTGCGAAGAACACCCAGGGCTGGCATCATGGGAAAGGGTGCACCATTTGGGAGGGGATAGGAGAGTGTCACCAAGAGACTTGACTCTATCCAGGGACCCTTGTTCCCCCAGCCCCTGCACACTGCCCCCTGCCCCCTCCTGACCGTGCCTCCCTTGACAGGCTGTGTGGCGTGGTGAAGCATGGCATGAACCGGTCGGATGGGTCTTCTGCAGAACGCTGTATCCTTGCTTATCTCTATGATCTGTACACCTCCTGTAGCCATTTAAAGAGCAAATTCGGGGAGCTGTTCAGGTAAGAGAGGTGGGAGGTCAGGGGTAGAGAGTGGGACCTCGTCCCGTCTCTCCCATAGCCACCCAACTCGGGAGCGGAGCAGAGCCCAGGACCCTGCTGTCTTTGGGGCTGTGTTCTTGGCCCCTTCTGTTGGCCTTGCCTCCAGCCCATGTCTAGGGGGCCCCCACTCCTCCCTGCTTCCAGAGACCCCTGCGCCTTCTCACTGGGTCCCTTTATTGCCCAGTCTGCTTTGTCCCTTCTCCTTTCTTCTTGTCCCAGGGTCCCCTCGTTGCTCACTTTTGCCTTTTTCCCCTTTTCTCTCCCTTCCTGAGCATCCCTCTGCCTTACCAGACTACTATGTCCTTTTCCCACCCTGCAGCGACTTTTGCTCCAAAGTGAAGAACACCATCTACTGCAACGTGGAACCGTCCGAATCCAATATGCGCTGGGCGCCCGAGTTCATGATTGACACTCTGGAAAACCCTTCAGCTCATACTTTCACCTACACGGGGCTAGGCAAGAGTCTTAGTGAGAACCCTGCTAACCGCTACAGCTTTGTCTGCAATGCCCTTATGCACGTCTGTGTGGGGCACCATGATCCCGATAGGTATGGGGCGAATGGGCAACGTGCTCCGCCCATTTTGGGAGGGATGAGATGCCCGGGAGGTACTGCAACCTTGGTTATCGCAGGGGTCGAGATAAAAACTTACTGAGCCTGAGAGTTTGTGGAGCAAGGATTTTCCTGAGGGCGCTTGTACTTTTCCCCAGGGTGAATGATATCGCAATCCTGTGTGCAGAGCTGACCGGTTATTGCAAGTCACTGAGTGCAGAATGGCTGGGCGTCCTCAAGGCCTTGTGCTGCTCCTCTAACAATGGCACTTGTGGTTTCAATGACCTCCTCTGCAATGTAGATGTGAGACGCGGATGGGCTCCTGATGGGGCATGGGGCATGGGGCAGGTGCCAGGGCAGGGGTCTGGTCCCAGTGACTGTACGAGGACAGAGTTTGGGAGAGTGGACGCATGCTGTTCTGAGTAGGTGCTGTCTCTCCACACTCAGACGTGACATCTGTCTGCTTTTTTCTCTAGGTCAGTGACCTGTCCTTTCATGACTCCCTGGCTACTTTTGTCGCCATCCTTATCGCTCGGCAGTGTTTGCTCCTGGAAGATCTGATTCGCTGTGCCGCCATCCCTTCGCTCCTTAATGCTGGTGAACGAGCAAGCCGGAAGCCCTAGAATGCCTGGACCCCAACTTTCCGTGCACACTCGATGGTCGTACTCTCAGTGTGCAGTGCGGGGATCCCTGGCAACACCAGAGGCCTCGGGCTGGGGGAACCTCTTTTGTAACTGTGTCTGCACCCCAATCTTCCCGTCTTCTGACCCTTCCAGGAACTGCCCCTTACACAGCAAAACTGTTGGCAGCTCCACCTCCCTTTGGGCATTATTTTTTTCTCCTTTTTCCTGATCTCGGCTCCCCTTTTAGCACGCCCCCCCCCCCCAACTCCAGACAGTCCGCCTTCATCCTTCATCCTGTCCAATCTACTTTGTTTTCCTTTCTTTAGCTTGCAGTGAGCAGGACTCAGAGCCGGGGGCCCGGCTTACCTGCCGCATCCTCCTCCACCTTTTCAAGACACCTCAGCTCAATCCTTGCCAGTCAGATGGAAGTAAGTGACCCATCAGAGCCAGCCAGCAGTACCAAGTGTGGCCACCCCACCCCCACTGTTTCTACTTTTGCTTCCCCTGACTTGAGCTCCCTCCCCAGACAAGCCTACGGTAGGAATCCGCTCCTCCTGTGACCGCCACCTGCTGGCTGCGTCCCAGAACCGCATCGTGGATGGAGCTGTGTTTGCTGTTCTCAAGGCTGTGTTTGTACTTGGTATGGGGGTAGGAAGGGAGCGGGGCCAGAAGTGTGTATAGGGTGGAGCGCCCACTAAACTACAAAGGACAGTCTTTCTCTCTCCTGAAGGTGGTCTCCCTGACCTTTGGGGAGGAGAGGAGGGAGGGAAGTGTATTTCTGTCCCATAGGGTAGGATTTGGGGAGTTGCTGCCCTGTGGGTCTGGGGTGGGTCTCCCCACAGTGTTCGGATCTCACTCTGCCCTCCCTATCTCCTGCCCATGGACCACAGGGGATGCGGAGCTCAAGGGTTCAGGCTTCACTGTGACAGGAGGGACAGAAGAACTTCCAGAGGAGGAGGGAGGAGGTGGCAGTAGCGGTCGGAGGCAGGGTGGCCGCAACATCTCTGTGGAGACAGCCAGTCTGGATGTCTATGCCAAGTACGTGCTACGCAGCATCTGCCAACAGGTCAGTGTCACCTTCCCCCCACACCTCCTAAATGCCTCTCTCTAACATAGTCCTGTTTCCAGCCATGATCACGCCACCTCCCTACTATACATCATGCCGCTCTCCAGCCCCCAGCCAGTCCCCTTCAGTCCTCACTCCCTCGCTGGTGGCCCCAGTCCCCTGATGACTCGCTTTCTCAGGAATGGGTAGGAGAGCGCTGCCTTAAGTCTCTGTGTGAGGACAGCAATGACCTCCAGGACCCAGTGTTGAGTAGTGCGCAGGCCCAGCGCCTCATGCAGCTCATCTGCTACCCACATCGACTGCTGGACAGTGAGGATGGGGAAAACCCTCAGCGGCAGCGAATTAAGCGGATTCTCCAGGTAGGCCAAGGTCATGGGGCCTTGGAGGGAACAGTAGGGCTCAAGCCTGGGATGAAACCATGGAAACCTTAAGCAAAAAAGAGAGCGCAAGGGCAGTAGGAGGATGAACAAGGATGTGGGCAAGAAGTGGTGAGAGAAACCATTCCAGCACAGGTTTAGAAGTCAAGCCCAAATGGTCTAGACCAGGGGTATCCAGCCTTTTGGCTTCCTTGGGCCACATTAGAGAAGCAGAATTGTCTCGGGCCACGTATAAAATGCACTTACACTAGTGGTAGCTGATGAGCTAAGAAACAGTGCAAAAAAAAAAATCGAATGTTTTAAGAAAGTTTATGAATTTGTTTTGGGCCACATTCAAAGCCGTCCGGGGCTGTAGGTTGGACAAGCTTGGTCTAGACTCTGGGATAAACTGTTGGGTGAGGACACAAACATCTGGATAGAGTAGGATGGTAGTTTATCAGTGGGAGGTGTAGCATCTGGGAGGCCTAGTTTTGGGCCTCATGGGTTTGGCAATTTGGTCTCGGCTCAGTAATGGATGGTGATATTCCTGAGTAGCTACTGCACATGGAGTGTCTGCTTCATGCTGGGTACTCAGTACTCTTACATTTTCTCACTTAATCTTTATGACCCTGTGAAGTATGTGTGAGCATTCCTGTTTGATCACTGGGGAAATGGAGGCTAAGAGGTTGATTACCCAAGGTCACACAGCTAGTAAGTTGAGAGTCAGTATGTGAACCCAGGTATGATTGTGCCTTTTCAGCTTCACTTCACTGCTTCAGACATTCAGGTGAAGGGTGGAAAAATAAAGCCCTTGAAAGAGAAGCTAAAGGAATGATGTCTCTTTAGCCCAGAGGAGATAATGCCAGAGATTAGCTAGCAGTAGCTTCAGGGTATGTAAAGGACTTTAAGCAGCTGGGTTGAAATAGGAGCAGCAGGCTTCAGCTCTAACATCAAGGATTTAGGTAGTGTTGAGTAAAACTTCCTTGTGCTAAGGAATCTAAGGCCCTGGAACAGGAAACTGTGGAAAGACATAAAGTCTTTTCTGAACCACTTTTAACCCATTTCCCATTGGCCCTGAGAACACTCGCTGGTGGTGCTTGTGGCTCCTGCGGTTATCCTGAGATAACTCACGGACTACAGTCCTCACTTTACCCCCAAAATTATTAAACACTGATCCTATACATTTCTGTTAATTAGGATTAGAGGTATATTCTGTTTAGAAATAACTCCAAGAACAGTTTTTATATTTTATTTTCACATTGAAAACCAGTCAGATTTGCTTCAGTGTCAAAAGAGTGTATTTATGTAAAATTAAGTGAACACAGCAGTGAGCTGCACTTTGTATTTATTTATTTTTATTTAGTTAGTTATTTGTTTGTTTGTTTTTGTTAAGTTTATTGGGGTGACATTGATAACAATTACATTGTTTCCAGGTGTACAATTCTACATGACATTGTCTATACATCGCATTATGTGCTCACCACCCCAAATCAGCTCACTTTCCATCATGTGTTTGATTCCTTTTTTTTTTTTTTTTTTTTTGTAAGTGGGAAATGGGTTCAAATAGGATAGAATTTTCAACCATTTTGGATGATCTAAGTCTAGTCTTTCCTAAAGCTGGGGCCATAGAGGTCCCTTTCAGGATGGGATGCAAGATTGTGAGTGAGCAGGAAGTGGCCTCAGGCTGATGTACTAATGACTAGCTTGGGGGTGGGGTCTCTGTCACAGAACTTGGACCAGTGGACCATGCGCCAATCTTCCCTGGAGCTGCAACTCATGATCAAGCAGACCCCAAACAATGTGAGTGGGGCCTGGCTCTGTGTGCCAGGGACATGGGTTGCCACAGAAGAACTTGGGTTCTACCCTGGAGTTCTTGAGATAAGAGATGATAGGAAGGTGGCAGATGTATGGAGCTGATGATAAGGGAACTGGGTTGGGAGGGTGAGGTTGCTCAGCTGTGGGGAAGGTTGGCGGCAGTGGTGGCGGAGGCTGTTTCTATGGGCACACGTGTAAGGAGGTTTGTAAAGAGGAAGACAGTGGGGAATTGGAGAAATACGGAGGTGCTGGAGGGTGCCACCCCCAGAGAGTTATATCTCATCAACCTCCACGGGTGCCTTCCTCTGCCCTCCTGTCCCATCGCTCCTGCCATCTGTTTTCCTCCACCCCTCAGCTGCCCATTCAGCACCCCTGTGCCTTTCCTCTTCTCCAGGAGATGAACTCCCTCTTAGAGAACATTGCCAAAGCCACAATCGAGGTTTTCCAGCAGTCAGCCGAGACCGGGTCCTGTTCTGGAAGCGCTGCAAACAACATGCCCAGCAGCAGCAAGACCAAGCCCGTGCTCAGGTTGGGTAGACGCGTGTTAGGACCCGTGCCCCCCGGAGTTGCCCCTCTGGCGGTGCAAATGATCTCAGCCGCCCAGAGCTAGATGTCCGGCCTGCCTGTGGGGGAAGGGGAGGACAGACGGTCCCAGCCAGGCCCGGCTGCTCTGTAACCCAGCGGATCCCATCTACCCTCCAGCTCTCTAGAGCGCTCCGGTGTCTGGCTGGTGGCCCCTCTCATTGCTAAACTGCCCACCTCAGTCCAGGGGCATGTGCTAAAGGCTGCTGGGGAAGAACTGGAGAAGGGCCAGCACCTGGGCTCATCTTCCCGCAAAGAACGTGACCGGCAGAAGCAGAAGAGGTGAGGCCTCTGCCGGGGGCTGGCTCGAGGGGCGGGAAGGGGAGAACAGCTGGGACAGTGGGGTGAAGACAGAACTCATGGCGAGGTGGGGGAGCAGGAGACTGAGCCCAGCAGAGCACAAGGCTAGATCTTACGAGAGTAGAGTCCGGGGCTTGGGGGATGAGTGGGAAGTGGCCTGGTCGGTAGCCCACAGTCCTGTTCTTTTCTGTTCCTCCGTCTTCAGCATGTCCCTGTTGAGCCAGCAGCCTTTCTTATCCCTGGTGCTGACGTGTCTGAAAGGGCAGGATGAGCAGCGTGAGGGACTCCTTACCTCCCTCTACAGCCAAGTGCATCAGGTACAGATGTCTGGGCCCCGAGCCGGGCACAAGGGCAGACAAGGATGCCCGCAGCAGCCACTGTGTCCTCAGAACCTTGGGCGCTTTGCGGTGAACACCTGGGCTTTTCCGAAGGGGAAC
Source organism: Craseonycteris thonglongyai (assembly GCA_004027555.1). NCBI lineage: Eukaryota > Metazoa > Chordata > Mammalia > Chiroptera > Craseonycteridae > Craseonycteris > Craseonycteris thonglongyai. Next base: position 20,809 of record PVKE010010374.1, on the reverse strand, counting down.
GGGGAAAGCCCTGTATCGTGTGCAATACTTTGGCAATACTTGTTTCTTAGATTGTGAATAACTGGCGCGATGACCAGTACTTAGATGATTGCAAACCAAAGCAGCTGATGCACGAGGCCCTGAAACTGCGGCTCAACCTGGTGAGTGGTGGGGTACCAGGGGGAGCTGGGGAGAAGGAGGAAGGGGTAGGGCCAGGACTGCCATTCAGAGAAGCCCTGGCTCAGAGAGGGCAAGGGTGCGGATGGAGGGCCCAGGCTGTGGTGGGTCCTCAAGCATTCACCTAGCTGTCTGAGAGGACACGGGGCCTGAAAATGGTTGAGGTAACTGAATCCCTGCAGGGACTGTGCCTTTGTCCTCCTAGATTCTGGCTGGGCCCGAGAAGACCTAAAAGCCCATTTTGGAATAGTGAATGGCATCTTGCACGTCCTTTAGTCCAAGTCCCATCATTTTGACTAAGGGAGCCAAGGCCCAGAGATGGCAATCGTTTAGTTACTGGCCTGAGACCACGTAGCAAAGCCCTGGTACAGCAGGAGCGTTGACCTCAGGTGTCCCAAGTGCACCCAGCCCAGGTTGTGCTCTAAGTGGCCCTGCCATGCTGGGCTGCACCCTGCGCCGTCTGACAGCCGTGGTGGCCCGGCAGGTGGGCGGCATGTTTGACACTGTGCAGCGCAGCACGCAGCAGACCACGGAGTGGGCCGTGCTTCTCCTGGAGATCATCATCAGCGGCACTGTGGACATGCAGTCCAACAAGTAAAGCCCCCCGGGGTCCGTACTCGCGAGGGCCCCCGCCCCCAACCAGGTGCACGACCCGCTGCTGACTCAGAGCCCTGGGTCCCCCACCCAGTTCCAGGGCCCTCAGTGGGACATCAGAAGCGCTGCTTTCTGCCCAGGTCCCGGCTTTGTCCTCACCTCTCTCTTCCCTGGCTCTCTCCCTGGCTTCCTGTCCTAGTGAGCTCTTCACGACAGTGCTGGACATGCTGAGCGTGCTCATCAATGGGACCCTGGCCGCGGACATGTCCAGCATCTCTCAAGGCAGCATGGAGGAGAACAAACGTGCCTACATGAACCTGGTGAAGAAACTGCGGGTGAGCAGAGGCGGCAGGGGCGAGGCTCAGGGCACCGCAGTCTTCTCCGCTCGCTCTCGCTCTCGCTCTCACCTGAGCTTGCAGTGGCTGGCCAGCCTCAGGGACTTTGCTCTGGACAAAGCTCCTATGTTTGTTTTTCCTTTGTTATCTGTACAGCAAGGATTTACTGAATGTCTTCTTCAGGCCAGGTTCCGTGCTGTCCCCTGACACTTCCCTGCCCTCTATTTCTGCATCCTTGAACTCTCATCCCACCTTCCTGTGCTTGCAGAAGGAGTTGGGGGAACGCCAGTCAGACAGTCTGGAAAAAGTGTACCAGCTGCTGCCACTGCCCAAGCAGACCCGAGACGTCATCACCTGTGAGCCGCAGGGCTCCCTCATTGACACCAAGGGCAACAAGATTGCTGGCTTTGATTCCATCTTCAAGAAGGAGGCACGATCTATGGTCATTCCGCCCCTATCCCTGTCCCCCCACCCTGCACCCCTACCTTTGTCCCCTTCGGACAAGAGCCTTTCTTGCATTAACCTTGTAGCTAAAGGGTCATCAGGCTAGGGTATCTATTGGGCTCTGCGGCGACAGCCGCCTGTGACATGTTGAACTCATCACTTGACTTTTCTTACATTTCTTCCCCCCATCGTGGGCGTCTCACCCTCTTCTTAGTCTGTCCCTTCACCCCTATCTGCTGCTCAGCACCCCTTACCCACCTTTAACATACCACCCATGTCTCAGCACTCCACCCTGCTCTTTCCTCCGCCCCACCTGTCCCTGTGCTCCACCCCTGCCTGCACCCCACCCACCTGTCTCCTTCACCCCTACATTTCTCTCCCCCCATCTCTGCACAGGTGTCTCCCCTCCCTGTCAGTGGCATTATTTGTTGAATAATATAATCAGTGTGTACAGTAGAGAAGGAACAGAAAAAGAGGACTGAGAATTGAAAAGCCGGAGTCTAACCCATGCGCCTTTTCCCAGCCCGCCTGTGTCTGCCTGCCTGCCTGTCTCACTTTGCCTCTCTCTGTCTCTTGCTCTGCCTGTCTCTCCCTGTGTTTCTCCTTGTCTGTGTCTCTCTTGCCTGTCCTTAGTCTCTCCCTGTTTCTGTCTCTGTCTTCCTCTGAATGTCTGTCTCTCTGCTGTCCCTGCCCTTCACCCTCTCCCATGTCAGCTCTCTTGCTCTCATGTGACTGGGGAAAACCTGTGCCCGGAGCTGTGTGTCTGTGTCTGTCTGTCTGCCTCTCCCCCTTCCCCCTGAACCTGCCCATGTCTTTTCTTTCTTGGATGGCAAGCGGGTCGTTCCCCTTCTCTCCACCTTCTAAGGGTCTGGCTTCTGTTTTCTGAGCCTCAGCAGCTCACTGGTTGTCCTTTTCCGGAGCAGGGTCTACAGGTTTCTACCAAGCAGAAGATCTCTCCCTGGGATCTTTTTGAGGGCTTGAAGCCATCGGCGCCACTGTCGTGGGGCTGGTTTGGGACAGTCCGGGTGGACCGGCGAGTGGCCCGGGGCGAGGAGCAGCAGCGCTTACTGCTCTACCACACACACCTGAGGCCCCGGCCCCGAGCCTATTACCTGGAGCCACTGCCGCTCCCACCGGAAGACGAAGAGCCCCCCGCCCCCACCCTGCTGGAGCCAGAGAAAAAGGCTCCAGAGCCCCCCAAAGCTGACAAGCCTGGGGCTGCTCCGGCCAGTACTGAGGAGCGCAAGAAGAAGTCAACCAAGGGCAAGAAGCGCAGCCAGCCGGCCACCAAGACCGAGGTGAGTGGCGGCCTAGGACGCTGCGGATGCAGCCTTGCTCTCGCCATGACTCTGGCTTGGCGGGGCGGGGGAGACGTGGGTCAGGGCTGCCTTTGGCATGATGAACTTGAACCCTCCAGCTCCCCATCAGCCCTCCTAGCCCCCCTCAGCCCAGCCTCCTCACCTGCCTCCTCCGCCACTCACACAGGACTACGGAATGGGCCCGGGGCGGAGTGGCCCCTATGGTGTGACAGTCCCTCCAGACCTCCTGCACCATGCCAACCCTGGCTCCATCCCCCACATCAGCTACAGACAGAGCTCCATAGGCCTGTACACCCAGAACCAGCCACTGCCTGCCGGTGAGTGCCCACCAGGAACGAGGGACTTCCTGGACACCCCTGCCACCGAAGGGCGGCACCCAGGGTACAGCGCCGGGCCTGGAGACCCGAGGAGCCTCGACAGACCAGCCTGCTACCCTTTCCAGGTGGCCCTCGTGTGGACCCGTACCGCCCTGTGCGCTTACCAATGCAGAAGCTGCCAGCCCGGCCACCTTACCCTGGAGTACTGCCCACAGCTGTTACAGGCGTCATGGGACTGGAGCCCGCCTCGTACAAGACCTCCGTGTACCGACAGCAGCAGCCTACAGTGCCCCAAGGGCAGCGCCTTCGCCAACAGCTCCAGGCAAAGATAGTGAGAGGGGCAGTAGGGAGGGCCCTCAGGGACAGGGGCATTGGAGGGTCCCAGGACTGAGGAGACACTTGGGATCTTCACAAGGACACACAGAGTGGGAGCTACAGGAAGCGAGATGGCAGGAAAGGTTTTCCTGACTTCGCGCTTGTCTCCATTTCCCCTTTAGCAGAACCAGGGGGTGCTGGGCCAGCCATCTGTCCACCAGATGACTCCCAGTTCCACGTATGGTTTGCAGACTTCCCAGGTAAGGGCCCGAGACGGGGCAGACTGGGGATGGCACGGCCAGTTGTTCTGCACGCCCGTGGCCCTGACACCCCCTCTCCTTCCATCCAGGGCTATACTCCTTATGTTTCTCATGTGGGATTGCAGCAACACGCAGGCCCTGCAGGTACCATGGTGCCCCCCAGCTACTCCAGCCAGCCTTATCAGAGCACCCACCCTTCTACCAATCCTACTCTTGTAGATCCCACTCGCCACCTGCAACAGCGACCCAGTGGCTATGTGCACCAGCAGGCCCCAAGCTACGGACACGGGCTGACCTCCACTCAAAGGTACCCAGGGGAGTTGGGGGTCGTGAAGACACTGAGGTACAGGGGAGCATGGGACTGGGGAAGACCTACGCCCGGAGGTGATAAGACTTAGTCAGACCCTCTGGAGATGTCAAGAACACTGAGGTGGTCACGTAGCCTGTTGCCACAAAATGCCAGAGCTGAAAGGGACCCTAGTGATCAGTAGTGTCACACCCGTTTCTCCAACATTTCTTTGAGGCCTAGAGAGGGGGAGTCATTGATATGACTAAGATAAGGGAAATCTGGGGTTCCCAGATGCACTGCGTGATAAGGAGTCATCAAGCTGGTGGTAGAACAGCCTATCCGTGGGTAGGACTAATGAACATACTCTCTCACTGCACCGAACATTAGTGACACGTTACCTGAGACATTGGACTCCTGGCTTGCGGCTCCACAGCTCAGGATGTAGACAGTGGGGGGTGGCCCAGAGGCAAAGTCCTGTACTTAGAAGTACTGATTAACTAAGTGCCCAGTGTGTGGCCAGCACTATGCTGGGACCAGGTGGCAGGGAGGAAAGACACTCCAAAAGAAGTCCCTCACCACAAAGAATTGTCCCTCTAGCTGGAGAGGAGACTTACACAGAAGAACCTTTAGCGGATGCTCTGAGGAGCTATTTTCATACGAGAATAATGGCTAAAACAATTGAAAGATTCCTAATGATGGAGGTTGTAAGAGCTTAAGAGGGGGTGTCATCTTTACCCCTCCTTCCCCCGGCTAGAAAGCTGTCAGAACCCAAAGGGGCCCTTCTGGTTGGTGATGAGGAGTGCGGGAAATGCCTTGCCGAAGTGTCATTGAGGGCAGGACCCTGGACTGGGCTGCGCCTGGACCCCGGGCCCTGTGTCTTTTCAGGTTTTCGCAGCAGGCCCTGCCGCAAACGCCCATGATGGGTGCCCTGACCCCGCTGGGCACCCAGGGTGTGCAGTCTGCCGTCCGCTCAGCCGCCATCCTGCCTGAGCAGCCGCAACCGCAGCAGCAGCAACCACAGCAGCAGCAGCAGCAGCAGCAGCAGCAGCAGCAACAACAGCAACAACAACAGCAGCAGCAACAGCAGCAACAACAGTACCACATCCGGCAGCAGCAGCAGCAACAGATCCTGCGGGTAAGGCCTGGGGCCTTCCTCCAGGACTTGGGAGCCAGAGGGGAGGGGCCCCCCTGGTTCCTCTTCGCACTGACTGTGGCAGTACTGCCCAGCACAGTGGCTGGCACATGCGGGCGCGAGGAAGCCACCCGTGGCCTCTCTCCTGGTTTCCGGGGGTCCTCTTCAGAGACAGTTGGCACTTTTCTGGCTGTACTCCCGATGGGTCTTCTTTCCCTGCAGCTCCCGTGTGGGGGGCAGTGCCCCCCAAGTTATGGGTCTTCTTTCCCTGCAGCTCCCGTGTGGGGGGCAGTGCCCCCCAAGTTATGGGTCTTCTTTCCCTGCAGCTCCCGTGTGGGGGGCAGTGCCCCCCAAGTTCTGTCCCTGTCCCCATCCCTCCACCACGGGGCTCAGCTGTCTGGCTCTCCTCAGAAGTGTCTTGTATGTTCCAGCAGCAGCAGCAGCAGCAGCAGCAGCAACAGCAGCAGCAGCAACAACAGCAGCAGCAGCCGCAGCCGCAGCCGCAAGCGCACCAGCAGCCGCCGCAGCAGCAGGCCGCTCCGCCTCAGCCGCAGCCGCAGCCCCAGTCCCAGCCCCAGGTAGCCATGGGACCGCAGCGCCCTGGGTGGGGGACAGCGTGCCACGGGCTAGCCTGGCCCTCTAGAGAGGGGGCGAGTGACGAGGATGCGCAAGGGAGGGGCAGGGGCCAAGTAAAGTCTTCCACTTCCGGTGCCCATCTCAGTTCCAGCGCCAGGGCCTTCAGCAGACGCAGCAGCAGCAGCAGACGGCGGCTTTGGTGCGGCAGCTGCAGCAACAGCTCTCCAGTAAGCCACCTGCCCTCCCAGGAAAGCCACCGAATGGGGGGGGGGCAGGGAGCCCAGGCCATGCCGGCCCAGCCTGCCCTCCCTCCCTGCAGCACCGGAACAGCCCTCAGCATGCCTGGCACAGCCCTGCTGGGCCCCCCAGCCCTGACCCCGTCTGCTTTCCACAGATACCCAGCCACAGCCCAGCACCAACATATTTGGACGCTACTGAGCCACGTGCAGAAGCCGCTGGTGTACCGGACGGGCGCCCCCTCCCGGGCTGGCACCAGGACCAGCTCCGTTTTTAATGAGGCTTTCGTATTTTTGTTAATGGGAAGCATCCAGCGGTTGGGTTTTGTATATTATTTATATAGAGACCCCGGAGCTGTCGCGCCCAATACACAGAGCTTCTTTGCAAAGGGTGCGTGTGAGTTCTGCGTGTTGGGGAAGGGCGGGCTCTGGACGGATGGGTCAGAACCTGCCTGGTGCTCAGATCATCTCCCTGCGCCTCTCGCCCTGCCACAACTTCTCAGAGCTGTCTGGATGGCTGCCCTCTCAACCTGGCAGCACGCTACCCTTTGGGCCCTTAATCTCTTCAGAAGGGCCGCTTACTCCCTGAGTGAACTGATGCAGCTTGTGGACAGCTTCTTCCCCATGGCAGGTGGACCACTGGGATGGGGCGGGGCCATCATGCTGGAGGAAACCATTCCTGACGCCTGATCTCCCATCTGTCTCACGGGCCAGATTTTGAACAAGCTTCAGAATGGAGAGGGTGACAGGCACTGCCTATGCTCTTTGCCACCTTGCATGGCCCTCATTATGCACCGAGTGCTGTCCTCGGCAGAAACATGCCCTGCGAGTCACATTTGTGGGATGCAGAACTGCCCTCCATTAGGAAGCGCCCCTATCAAATAGGTGCTGAAAGGCTGGTGTGGGTCCAGGAGGAACAAAGACCCGTCCAAGGAAGCGCCCTCTCTGCTCTGTTCCTGGATCTGCTGACTCCCATACCACCCACCTTGGCACTTACCCAGGGCAGCTGTTGTCCACGCCCATTTTACAGTAGAGATAAGTCAAAACTGTCCCTCCAGAGTCATAGTTGGAACTGTTCAGGGACATTCTCAGCCCTCTTAAAGATTGATTTTTATTGTTTTTGGACAGAGAGAAGGGGGAGGGCCCAGAGCAGTCTCCATAGTTGCACATCATTGGTTTTCCACATAGTTTGCACAGTTGGGCAGGGGCTGCGCAGGGCAGGAACTGGGCCGGGAGCCTCCCGCATAGACCCCCCCCCCCGCAAGAACTGAACTGGGAGCACACCCCAGTTCAGCATGTGGGTCCACATGGGCCGGGATTCCATCCTCACACTCCAGGGCTGCAAAGCGAGCGCTCAACCCGCTGAGCCACCCCAGCTTCCCCCATTCTCAGCCCTCATGCCTTCCGGTTTGGGCCCTCGATCTGAGGCTCTCCAGGAGAGCCAACTGGTTCTCTACAGCGGTGTCTTCCAGTGTGCCAGCTGGGGCTGGAAGAGGACCAGCCCCGGCCGCGTGCGTGGCTGGCACAGGTTGATTTGGCAACTTCCGGATGATGTCCGGGTCATAGTTGCGCTCTATCACTGGGAAGTGTCAAAGGTGCCCATAAATCCAAGCGCATCAATTTATACCCAAGTTATAAAACAAAGACACTCTGCCCCTGAAGTCCACAAAGTATCGGACTTGGGTTTAAGAGGTGTGGGCTCAAGGAGTGGAAATCCCTGGCCAGACACCAGGCAGACACAATTGAAGCTTTCTTCTTCTGACCTGTTCCATCCTGAGGAGCACTCAGGGTCACAGGGGTGGGGACCTGGCAGGGATAAGGGACACTGAGAGGGGCTTGGGGTGGCGAGGCTGGACAACCTGGGCAGGTGCACTACAGAGAACACAAGATGAAGACAGCTAGATCCAGAGGGAGGGACAGACAAGTGGTGGGACAGCTGGCATGCTGGTGGTCTGAGGCAGCAGCATTGACCTTTGGGGGAGTGACAGGTGAGGGCAAAGTACCCCTGAACTGGTGCCTTTTGACAGGCGAGGGTTGCTGAGTGAGGTGGAGGCGGGTCTTTGTGGTGTATGACTCCAGCTCAGGCAGGCAGTGCCTCAGTTTCTCCCTTTGTCTCAAGATCTCAAGCTTTGCCGGGCAAGTTGGAACTAGCTGCCCTAGTAGATCAGCTGTTTGGGATTGGAAGGGCTGCTGGTGTGTGTGAGGGGCGGCCTGGAAGGAACGGGCCATGCCCCAGGACTGGAGCCATCTCTGGCACAAAAGGAGTTAACGGCAGGGACCGCGCCCCCCCCCCCCACCGTGTCCGGGCACGCGCAGCGCGCCCCCTTGGTGCGCGGGCACAGAAGCCAGGCTGCCGGAGAGCAGGTCTCCGGGATTCGGGTGCGGAGCCCTTGGCCTGGAGGCGATATGGGTGGTCCGCTGCCCAGTTCCGTCGCTCGCAGCAGCCGGGGGAACAGGTGAGGCCGCCTGCCCCGGTCGCTCATCCTTGAGCTGCCCATAGCTTGCCCCAAACCGATGCCCTCCCCACCCCGAGCTCCTCCGCTCTCCCGCCAGTGCGCCCCATCCTGCTCAACCCCATGTTCTCCATCGGCACCCCTGACCCTGCATCCTGCCCCCCTTGTCTTCTCGCCTCCACCTCCTCCCCAAATCCCGCAGCCTTCTCATCCGCCCGCCCGTGCTCCCTCCTATTTCCACAGCCCAGCCGCATGCCCGTCAAAACGTCCCCAATGAGGGCCCCCAGCCCCATTCCCGGATCGCACATCGCCAACCCCCCCGCCCCGCAGTGCAGCCCGGTCCCTCTTCTATCAGAGCATCTCACAGCCAGGCTCCCTCCTCCACCCTCTGCAGCCCCCCCCCCCCCCCGCCTTTATCCTAGCCTCCCCATTCCAATGCAGCTCTGCCCCCCAATTGCATTCGCAGCCGCGTAGCCCCCAGTACTGCAGTTGGCAGTACCAGTGCATGCCTGCACAATGCCCCTCGCCCAACGCTGCTCCAGCCTCCAAAGTACCCTCAGCTGCCATTCTGATCCTTGGCATTGCTGCCTCCCCTTGTCTTCTCCCAATTTGCAAGCTGGACCAGGATGGAGAGCTTGGCCTTGGGGACTCATAGTGGGTCCTAGGGTACAGAGGGCGTTTGGGGGTCGGTCGATCTGTCTAGCTCTTCGCGGGGGAGGGGCTGCAGGGAATTGACTCCAAGGGGACCAGCATTTGGCTCGGCACAGGTACGGGAGAGGGTGTCGTCCAGAATGGGTTAATGGGACTTGTGGGGAGGGGCGGCATTGAGAGGGTTAATGGTGGGGGGGGGCTGCTGGCGGGGAATCGGTGTGAATGAGCGGTCTGTGCCCCAGAGTTGCCATGGAGACGGTGAATGGGGGGATTGTGTGAACTCAGCTGCGGACTATCCCCCTCCATACACGCGCGCGCACACACACACACACACACACACACACACACACTCCCTCTTGCCCCACCTCCCTACTCCTACCCCTTCCTTCTCCTGCCCCTCATCCCCCCATCGGGGTGCATTCTGGGCAGTGTCTGGGATCTAACCTCGCTATACTTTGCACCCTATTTTCTCTGAGCCCTCACCCCTTTAGTCGGTTTGCCTGCTCTCCCTCCTCCTTACACACACACACACACACACATTCTCATTCCCCTCTCGTGGTGGCCGATTGCCGGGCGTTCCCAATCTCCCTCCCCCATCCCTTCAAGCAGTTCTTAAAGGAGCAGGCCTGCCATCATGGAAGGCAGGAGAAAAGGGGGACAACTAAATTGTGTGCATGTGTGTGTCCATGCGGGAGCATCTGTTCACGTCTGTGGATACGTGTTGACTAAGTGTGTCAGAAGGCTGGCGAGTCTTGATGGTGTTGCTATTTCTGTTTCTGCCTCTACCTGTATGTCACCATCATGCTGCATGTCTCTGGATATTTACCTATGCAGTGTGTGTGTGTGTGTAATTCTGTTTCCGCACGTTTCTGTGTGTGTGTGTGAATGTATCTCTCTGTGAGTCTGGCTCTGTGATGCTCTGTCTCAGACTGTGGGGCTCAATGAGGACGATTTCTGTGGGTTTGGAACACATGTGTCTGTGAGTGACTATCAGTGTCTGATCCTGGCTTGCTCTCTTTCCCTCTTTGAGCCTTTGTGAGTTTATTTCTGGGAGTCTCTGAGTGTGTATCCCCAGCATTTCATTGTTTACTTTACATTGGCTGAGCACCAACAATGCCTAGGGTGCCAGGCAGAAGGCTTTCTGCCTCAGGTCCAGTAGCCCATGTGAATGAGAGCTAGCTGACAGACAGGACCAAAGTGTAAGGGTTTGTGAGCTTCCGGGGTTGAGGAGAAATGTCCAGGAGTTCACTGGAGGGACTGAGGACTCTACTCCTCCTGAAGGTGAGGAGGTCTCTGCAGAACCCTTTGCCTATCTGTTGCTTTTCCTTCTGCCTTCAAGTCCCAGAGTGAGGGTCACAGTCCTGAGGTCTCCTGATGGGGAGGTCCCTGTGTGGAGGTGCCGGGGGTTCATGCAGCACATGCCCAGGGACCCAAGCTTCGTTGCCAGTTCTCCCACACGGCACTCCGGCTCCAGCCGGCCCCCATGAGCTCCATTGGCTGAGGAGTTGAAATTGGGGACTGGGACCTTGGAATGGCAGCTGCGGTCACTCTGTCAATCCCATGGGCTTTTCCAACCCTGGCCAGGCACATCGAATGGTTCTGACTGGCAGCGGAGCTCATCGGTGGGTCCCTGGGCCCCTGGGCATGTAGAATAGCCCCATCCCAGCAAGGCCCCAAAGAGCCACTCCATAGCCATCCCGAATGCCTTGCATGACGCCTACTTCCGTCTTTCCACAGCCCCATCTGGCCCTGAGGGGGTCCCCTTTCTGAAGCTGTGGTGCTTGGACGACTTGCCCCCTACGTGGCCAGGCACCTGGAGGTGTCCCCCGAGAGCTCAGTTTTGAGGTTCAAGTCAGTGTGGCCATGAAGGGGCTGCCTACTGGGCTGATGCTGTGACCCTGGAGTCTGCCTTTCCTGCCAGTCCCCCTGCCCGGAACATGTGGCTGCGGCTTGGCCTGCCCTCGCTGTCCCTGAGCCCCAAGCCCACAGTTGGCCGGAGCTTGTGCCTCAGCCTGTGGTTCCTCGGCTTGGTGCTGAGGGCCAGTACTCAGGCCCCAGCACCCACAGTCAATACTCACTTTGGGAAGTTAAGGGGTGCCCGGGTACCATTGCCCAGTGAGATTCTGGGACCTGTGGACCAGTACCTGGGGGTGCCCTACGCAGCTCCTCCGATCGGCGAGAAACGGTTCCTGCCCCCAGAACCGCCCCCATCCTGGTCTGGCATCCGGAACGCCACGCACTTCCCCCCAGTGTGCCCCCAGAACATCCACACAGCGGTGCCCGAAGTCATGCTGCCTGTCTGGTTCACTGCCAACTTGGATATTGTCGCCACTTACATCCAGGAACCCAACGAAGACTGCCTCTACCTGAATGTCTATGTGCCCACGGAGGATGGTGAGTGCTCCAGCCGGGCACTGTGCCCTCCCTGCCTCCCGCCCGCCCCGTTGTGTGGGTGGCTTGCACGTGGTTGTGCGCCCTGCAGCATGCATCTGTCTGTCTGTGACAATGCTTCGAACCATCACTCTGCTTGGCCTCGCCCTTCCTCTGCCCTGTTCTTCCCTCTCCCGGCATTGTCTGAGCTCCCATGTGTGAGTGACACTGTGACCAGGAGGAGCCTGGCCAGGCCTGAGAGCTTTGACAAGTCTAGGGCCCAAGTGCTGGAGGGGGGTGTCCTGGGGGAGTACGGGTCACGGCTGGCGGCTGCCCCCCTGCTGCCATTCCACCTGCTTTGAAAGGTGGTCATTGTGGGTAGCCAAGGGCGTGGGGGGTGGGGGGTGGGGGGCAAGCCTGGAGGGCACTGCTTGGGTGCCTTCTCTTTCACTAGTTGATGCCTCCTCCCGTGGGGGTCACACTAAGGTAAGTGGCCAAAAGAAGGACATGGTGGGACAGGCTCTCTGCCATGTGCCACCTGCAGAGCAGCTCTTGGGGCCTGGGGAGGTTGGGGGTGCATGCCCCTGGACAGAGGCCTCCTGTTATTTTTTAGTTTTTTATTCATTTTACAGTAAAGCGGATTTCCAAGGAATGCGCCCGAAAGCCCAACAAGAAAATTTGTAGGAAAGGAGGTAGGTAGCGAGCCGGCGGGGAGGGAGAGAGAGAGAGAGGGAGGGCTGCCTGCCCACCTGCCCTTGTCCCTGAGGGCCCAGCCTTTCTCCAAGTAGCCCAGGCTCACAGGGGGCTCGGTGAGCTCCTCATGCAAGGGCCCTGGCTGCCTTTTCAGGGAGGACTTGGCGGCCTCAGGCAGGTTCAGAGCAGAAGCACCCAACCCGTCTTCTCCAGTCTTCCCAGCCCCAACTTCCACCCTTAAGTGTATGTCCAAGACAGAGCCCTCCGCCAAGATGCAGCCAAAGGCTGTGTGGGGAGCGCCCAGCTCATGCCTCCCTACTTTTTCCCGGGTGGCAAATTGTAGACTCAACTCTTTAACCCCGAAGCTGAGACCAAACTCCTACACAGGCATAGCCATCCTGCCAGTCGCACCCTACCTCTGGCCAGCGCAGAGCTAGCTGGGTGACTTGGGCGAGTCTGCTGGCAGAACTTGGGCATCTCCAGGAACTGTGGACTCGAGCAACCAGGACAGATCCTGCACTTTACATGGGCCCCTCTCCCTGGGAGGGATTTGTTCCCCCAGTGTAAGAATTCTTCCTGTTAGAACAGTCCTTGTTGTTCTCTGTGAAGTGCTTTTGTACTTACCTCAGAAAATCCTCCCCACGTCTCTAGAAGCTTCTAAGGTGGACACTGGTGTCCCAATTTTATGGATGAGGAAACAGGCCCAGGGGAGTGACTTGCTGCTGCTCCAGGCCCTGTTGCTGGTCTGTAACAGAGCTGGGACCAAAACCTGAGTCTCTTGACCCTCAGAGCAGTGTTCTTTCCACTGTAGCATGCAAGGCGCCTCCTGTCTGGTCATTTCCACCTCCCCAACTCTGAAAGAAGTGGTGACATGGATGAGATGGGCCGGACTAGAAACAGTAACAGCCTAAATAACAGGTGGACGATCGGAGCCTCGTCCCTGCCCCCTTTGGCAAGCTTGCTGTTTGCTTCCCTTTGAAGTCCTGGAGCAGGGTTCCCCCAGGATTCCTGGGACCAGATGCTCCCTGCTGAGGGCAGAACCAGATCTCCATGTTGCACCTGCATGCTTCTGGTGCATTGAGTGAGGCCTGCTACTTTCGGGAGAGTGTTCCACCACACCCCTGCTCCCAGCCCAGGACTCCCCCCTGCCCCCTACAATAAGCTCTGTAAACACTTTTGCACATGAACGAAGAAGCAGGTGTGGGAGCCACAAAACCCGACTGACTCCTACCTCGCTCCTGCTGCTCACAGTGAGAGGCCTTGGGCAAGTCTTTTCCTTTAAGAACCTCTGTTTCTCTATCTGAAGGTGGTGATGGATGATCTGTCCTTAACATTCCATTAGTTTATCAATGACTTCAGTAATATGGTCTCTTAAACCTGCTCCTAGGAGTTACTTACTTGGGTGGTGGGGGAGAGGACCTGACCTTTTAACATTAACCATTTCCTAGGAGGGGTGATCTCCCTAGGGCACCTAGGACAGACTAGGGCCATCTGGTCCAGTCCCAAGAGTTTGGCTTAAAGAGGTGACTGTAAGCTCCATTCAAATACAAACATTTACTGATCATGATTGTTGACCATGGGCAAGGCCAAGTGCTAGGTGTTGTTGAGAAGGGCAGGGATATGAATGAGGCAGAGGAAAGGTTTAGAAATAAACAGAGGCCTGATCACTGCTCTGAAGAGGCATCTAACATAGTATTCAGTCTCAGCTGGTTTAGCTAGACCCCACAGGCCAGGCTGGGAAGCAGGTTTCAGACAGTGTGGGGGAGGTCATTTGGTCATTTAGCTGTTCAAATTAGTTCCCTATCCAGGACCCCATTGAATATTTGGGCCTGAGTTACAAACCCTGCCTCTTGGAGGAGATTCATCCCCAGAGGTCGTAAGGGTAGTGTGCCTAGGGTCGGCAAGCTTGGCCTGGGTGACAGGCATAACAGCGAGGAGTTGCTCAGCAAGTGCTACGCTGAAGGAGCAAAGACATCCGTGTGGAGGAGGCTGGGACAATGCAGGAACCCAGTGGCACTCCTGGGGTGGGGAGGCAAAGGGGACACATCTTCTAAGTCAGGGCCCATGAGAAATGAAGGGTTTCCTGGGGAAGACCTGCCCCATCCCCCACCTCCCTCCAGCAACTTGATGGGAAGTCATGTTTTAGAGATGAGCGATGTGACTCCTTTCTGTCCGGGAGTGGGGGCTGTCCACTGTGGATGCTGATGCTCCATGTCCCTCAGGGTCTCTGAGAGCAGTACTGGCAGCTGTTAAGATGGTTGATGCCACTGGAAGTTCGGGAAGCTGGAGGCGGTTTCTGCCCCTTGGGCTGGGCTCTTGCCTAGTTGAAAAGGCATTTTGTGTTAGGAGGGCGGTTCCCATGTTGATTAATAGCTGTAAGGGAATTCAGTCACTGGAGCCCAGGCCAGCTGAGAAAGAGGGCTATTTGCTGCCTCCAGGCTGAGAGTATCTGGTGTCCTAGACAAGAGGGGAAGCCCTGGGATGCCAGCAGAATGACCTCTGTTTCCATGCACTGCCCAGCATCCAGGCTGTAGGTCCTCTCTCCACAGCCATTCTCAAGACGCGTGTCTCGACTCCTTAGAACAGGAAGAATTGGAGCCGGCTTACCCCGAGGTCCTAAATGTCTCTCTTCTCTCCTTTTCTCTCCTTCCCTTCCCTGCCTTCCCCTTCATGCTCCACCTCTTTTCTCATTTCTTGTTGTTCCCTTCCCTTTCCCCCAGCCTAGAAAGGGGGCATGGTGCAGTGGAAAGACCATAGGCTTTGGAATCAAGCAGACCTGGGGTTGAATCTCACCTCTAGAACTTTCTACCTGTGTGCTCTTGAGCAAGTCACTGTACCTCTCTGAACCTCAGTTTCCCCATCAGTGAAACAGGAATAAAGATAATCCATACCCCATTGGGGTGGAAGGATCAAACAGTGTGGCTGAAGTAGAGAGTCTGGCCCATGGTAAATATTCAGTACAAAGTACATGGCAGGAGCTGTCACCATTATTCCCATCTCTGTCTCTCTCTCTCTCTCCCCCCACCCCTTTCTCTTTTTCCACTTCTTTCTTTCCCTCCCTCTCTCTCTGGCTCTCTCTAGATCTCAGAACAATGCTTGCTCTCAGGCCTGGTTTGTGGACAGGAACCCTATTTGCCATTAACCAGATCAAGGAGCCCCCACGAGGAAGACCAGAGGGATAGCTTCATCTCCCATTTCCTCCTGTGGGAATCAGGGTCAGCTGAGGCCCAGCTTGCGCCTGCCCACTGGGCCCAGGGAGCTCAGGGCTTGGGCCCTCGCTTTCTATCTCTGCCCTGAACGCTCATATCTGTAGCCACACGTGTGGGCAAAGCCACCTGCCACCCTCAGTGCCTGCCCCTGCTCTCCAACTCAGCCTACCTGTGTACACACGCACAGCCCCTTCCACGTGGAAGGTATCCTTTCCCTGAGTGGGTCTCTGGCTCTGCGCCCTGGTCCACCTGCTGCTACCTCCTTCCTAATTGAGAAGGTAGTTGGCTGAGATGAGCTGTTGGGGACAGGAAGATGGGGCAGGGAGGCCAGCACAGCAGGGGCCTGCAACGCCATCATCCTGATGTAGGTCTGGGCCTCAGCCCACCCATTCCCTCAGTTCTTGCCATCCCTCCTGCCTGTCCTGGGCCCAGGCCCAGAGCTGGCTTGCTGGGCCACACTGCAGTCATGCTGTTTTTGAATTCTCTCTCTGTTTTGTTCTCTGTTCTGTGCTGTTGTGTCTCCCCGTGTCTGGTCCCCAGGATCCGGCGCTAAGAAACAGGGCGAGGACTTAGCGGATAATGACGGGGATGAAGATGAAGGTATTTGGGGGCTGCAGGGCGCGGCGGCTGGTGCATGGCACAGAGCCCCTCCCCCTCTCGATGGGGAGAAGCCCCGTCTGTCTGTCTGTCCGTCCGTTGGTGTGTTTCTGTTCCTGTACAAGGCCGTTGGGCTGCTCATCCATCTTTGGCCTGGTTGGCCACTGAGAGTTCCAGGGCAATGGACACGGCTGCCGGGAGCAGTCGACCAGAAGCAGAGCCATGGGAGGGCATCCTCCTTGCCCGGGTCCCCACCCCATACTCAGTCCGCCGGGGACAGCTTCCTCCATCTTCTGTGGTTCACAAGCACCTGCCCCTGCTGAGCAGCAGGGAGCGTGGAGAGAAAGCAGGGCTGAGGGAGGGCAACATGCCTGTGGTTCATTGAGGACACACCTGTATTTTGTGGGGAGACTGGCTCCTGGGGGAGGAGCCCGGCAAAATGTTGAACTGAGAAGTGAGGCGATGACAACCAAAGGGGCGGGAGAAGAGCACCACCCAGAACCTCCCCAGCCTTCTCCCTGACAGACAGATGGCCTCGGGGCCAGGGGCTGCAGGAGCTTCAGGCCTGGGCCACAGGACTGGGGGCCAAAACGCCAGGCTGAGGCCAGAACACCAAAGTCCTTGGGTGATGCTTGAACCCGTCTTCCTTCATCCTTAGGAAAACAGGCTGTGTTTGCTGGGCTGCAGAGAGCACTCCCTGCTACCTCCATGCCCTGTCCTCCCTGCGCCCCGCCCCTGGAGAGGCTGGCCAGCGCAGAGGGCCCACTGGTGGCTGGTAGGGCTGTGCTGGTGTGGCCGAGAGTTGAAAGGCTGCAGGTCACAGTGGTCAGGCTGGGTACCTCCTCCCGAATGCCCAGCCAGCACTGCCCCTGTGCTGCGTGGGTTTGGGAGCACCCACCTTGAGGACCCTTGCTAAGTGGCCTATGGAGGCTCCATCTTCATCTTAATGCTGACTGGGGGCAGGCTCTCTCATTCTTAGTTCTTCCCCTTTCCTCTTCCACATCCCCGGTGGTTCCAGCTAAGTCTGCCTGATGCCCAGGAAGAATGGGGTCAATGAGCACATGGCTGGAGAACCATGTCACTAAGGCTCCCCCACCCCATCTCTGCCATTCACTCCCCTCTCCCCACACTCTCCCTTGTTCTCTCCCTGTGCTACTCCTCACTCCCACCCCTCTTGTCTCTGTCTGCACTGGGGGGCCAGCTGCTGCCAATGGCCATAATTCTATGTAACCGGTATAGTCTTGGGGGTTCCAGGGCTCCCCAGCCCCTGCTCTCGAAAGGCATAACAGGTCCCAGGACTCCTGGGTGCCCAGGACAGGGACTCAGTTGATCCAGCTGAGGGGCCAGCCCTTTGTCTTCCTCCTGCCCACTGCCCTCAGGGCCCAGCCGTGGCCTACCTGGGTCTAGCTGGAGTAGGCCCTTGAAACCAGAGTCTTTAAACACATCACTGAAGTCCAACTGTTTCTAGCTAAGGCTTGAGCTCCAGAACGAGCAGTCGCATGAGTCCTGCCCTCAGATCTGGCACTGGTGTCCTGGCACCTGGGATAGCTTTGCTGCCCGCACCCCCCAGGGCTGGCGGGGGTGGGGGAGGAAGGGCATCCTACCCAGCCTGTGTCTCACCCCTTTTCCTTACAGACATCCGGGACAGTGGCGCTAAACCCGTCATGGTCTACATCCATGGAGGCTCTTACATGGAAGGGACAGGCAACATGATTGATGGCAGCGTTCTCGCCAGTTATGGCAATGTCATCGTCATCACCCTCAACTATCGGGTTGGAGTGCTAGGTATGGTTCCCTGCTAGACCCCTAAGATGGAACCCTAGCTCTCAAGGAGGGAGGAAGCAATGGTAGGGAGTTAAGAACAGGTAGCCTTGGTTCTGTAGCTGCTGCTAATGACCATAGTCAAAGGTTGTTATCCTGTGGCCCCTACCACGTGAGGGGAGCTCTCTATGTCCCCAGACCCCACTGGAAATTCAATTTAAACTTCATACCATCTCTGAGGTCTCTGCTTCCAGATCTTTGCTTGGCTGAGTCTTGTAGGGCCCATTACTTTTCTAGTGCCCCTACCTACCCACCCGCACATCTCTAAACAGCCCGCACATAAACAGGCATTTCTTCTAGTCAATCACACATCCACAGCACCCACAGCCAGCCCCATATATACAATTATGTCTCACTCAGCCCCCATGAGCACATACACATATCCGTGCATGTGTGGACCATATCTATAGACCCTCTCACTTATACTCACACCCTAGGCTGACAAGATGTACTGTTTTAAACGAGACAGAAAATAATGGCACTGTCCCATTTCACATGGTACGTATGGTTAGCCTAGTCTCACTGGACTAAACTCAGGGTGTCAGTAGGCTCACCCTATGTACCACTTGAAATGGGACAGTACTGCTGTTTTCTGTCCCATTTAATATGTGCTGCTGAAGTGAGCATGTCTGTCCCATTTAAAAGAATACATCTGGTCAGCCTAACACTCCACCACCACCACTCCATATAGTCTCTCCCACACATATCCTCATGCCTATATACTTCTCTCTGTACACCTCATATCTACCTCACATCTATATAGATTTCTCTCACCTCCCATACACACATACATCCCCATATACCTCTCCCTGCACATCAACATCTACACCCATGCACACTGCACAAACCACACATCCTTTACCCCATAAATATGTTCTAGCAGACCCATACCCTGCACACCTACATGTACATACAAGCCCCACATGTATATGACTTAAATATACACCCGTATCCCTGTGCATACCCCTTCCACATCCAGTGTATACACATGTCCCTCACCTTCCCTGCATAAACATGAGCCAACATTCCCCCTTCGTATACATATACGCCCAAAGCTGCATGCCTAAACCCAACACCCTCCACATACACAAGTGCTACATGCATACACCCCACATTCCTGCTTCCACATGTACATACACATCCCCTCACTTATGCGCACACCCATAGACCCCTACACATACACCTATACACACATGTATACACACATACCATACATATTCTGCATACATATATCCAACACATACATACATATGTACATATTCCTCCACCTTATCCCACAAATCTATACACACTCATACACCCACACCTGCTCACCCATGCACATACACCTCTACTCACCACCACACTCATGCACACCCCACCACTTACATACCCCATTAGACACATACACATTTCTTCTATTCTCTCCACACATACATCCCCATACACTCCCACCCCCTCACACACACACACCCTCACACATACACACTTATTTCTCAAATGCCTCCTCATATACTCCCATGTGCCCTTTCCCACACATACTCTGTTGTCCACATGCTTGTTTCAGTGATTATGCTGCCACTCTACTCTGTACCTTCCCTGGTGACTATGAATGCCTATGTGTGGTTAAGAGCTTGGCTTAAACAAATGCCTCAGAGAGGGTGACTAAGCATGCAGGGCCTTGCTCCCTTTCAGACACTCAGCCAGGCCTCAGAGGGCACATGCAGCCCCATATCCCTGAACTGGCATGAAGAAGCCACTTCTTGCCTGGAAGGCTTGTGTCCTTAGAGTTCCAGTGGGGGTCCAGATGGTTTGTCAGGCCTGGGTGTCGAACCAACAATTAAGCATGGCTTCCTGCATGGCCAGTTGCCTGAGAGGACTTTATTCTAATTAGCTTTGGAGTATATTGCTTTGCCAGTTCTCATCCCAAGGCCCTGGGAATGCATTTTACTTGTGGGTGCCGTTATATATGCAGAAAAGGCAATCACCCCTTGACTTACCCTTCACACAATGAGAGATGGCAAAACACCGTTTGGGGGTCCAGACTGGAGAAGTGATAGTCCCTGAAGAAGGTGGAGCCTGTGTCCCCTTCAGGGGCACCTGGATACTAGGTATGAAGCACCTAGGGCATCTCCCTGGTTTCTCAACAGTCTGGTGGACTTTGGGCTTCACGGTTCTCCTGCTGTTCCTCTGTCTTTCTGAGTTGACCCAGGCATCATGGCAAGGCTCTCATAAGCTGTTCTGTCCTGATGAGAAAGGGGATCTGAGTCTCTGACAGTAAAAGTGGTACCGTGAAGACGGCTGTAAACCCACACAGTAGGGCTGTACAGTTCCCCAAGAGAGATGAATATACACACACAATCACACACAGATACACAGGCACACATACACAGTAGTTGAAGGCCAACAGTAATTTTGCTACTTTATTTTCTTAATGAGAGTCACAGAAAACATTCAACTCAGCTACTTTTAAAAATTATAAGCACAAAGCTTCATTCTAGAAGGTATATTGGAAAACACAGCCAGTACTAAGAATATGCTTCAATTCTATATTATTGGACTGGCTAAGGATGAAAGAAAGACAAAGATGGGGAGGAGCAGGGCAAAGAGGGGAGGAAGTAAGGAAGAGACAAAAAGGATGGGAGAGAGAGAGAAGACAAGAGTGACACAGAGAAAGGAGACAGAAAGGAGACAGAAGGAAGGACTCATAGTATTTGAAGTGTCAGTTGGGAGCTGTGCGATGCATAGAAGCCTGTTGCTGGTAAGCATGTCCTATAATAACATGATTTGTCGACTACTTCACAACCCTTCGGCGGCTCTAATTCTTAAGCTCCTGTTTCAGAAGTTTTTAACCTTTTGGACCCCTTTGAGATTCTGATGAAAGCTATGGACTCTCCTCAGAATTAATCTCAATCTCTCTCTCTCTCTCTCTCTCTCTCTCTCTCTCTCTCTATTCTACTCCATTCTGTCTTTATGCCGGTGCCATGCGGTTTTGATTATTGTAGCTTTATGCTACATTTTAAAATCCAGAAGTGTGAGACCTCCAGCTTTGTTCTTTTTCAA
>PVKE010010373.1:0-35620 GCA_004027555.1 Craseonycteris thonglongyai | reverse complement strand
TTGCTGACATCCTATGACATCCAGTGTTCCCATCTCTCTCATTTAGGTTAGTTCTTATTTACAAAAATGAAAAAAACAAACAAACAAAAAGAATTCTTTTTTTTCCTAAGGACTAAGGTGCCCAGCAAACATTAGAGACAATGTTTGCTTACAAATTGCTATGTCTCTCTATGGTGAGTTCCTGAAATTCATCACAAATTATCTATTAAAAGAACAATATGGATATTACTTCGGCTTGTGTAAAAGATAATGAAGGTGGCTCACTGAAAAGGAATAAGGAAATGAGAATTTCAGCAGCTCTAGGAGAATCCCCCTCCCCACTTTTTAAACAAAAAATTCAATTTACTTGAAAAAATCTGGTGTCTACAATCTGGTAACACCGATTAGAAGAAAAAGCATGCATGCCATTTGACCCAGCAAAGACTCCGGGGAGAGCACTGGTGTGTAAGGGCTGTTACATGAGGGTGTTTTTTGCAGCATTGTTCATAGCAGCAAAACATTAGGGGAAAGAACTTGAGATAAGAACTTCTTAAACTAGTCCCTTGAGTACTACATTCCACATATTATCAACTGTATGTGTATAAAAAAGATTGTGTGTGTAAACATGCTTCAAAAACACTAATTTGCATGAAGTTTAACAGGTGTGTTCATCACAGGCTTCTCTGAATATGAAGATGCTTATTCAGATGTTATTTTAGGAAGTATTTATTGAGTCAGGAATTTTGTTGAGGAAAAAGGGCACCAATCAAGACTAATTCTTGCAATGCAAATTAAAACCACAGTAAGATATCACCTTGCACCTGTCAGATGGCCATCATCAATATGGCGACAAATAGCAAGTGTTGGTGAGGATGTGGAGAAAAGGGAACCTCTGTGCACTGCTGGTGGGAATGTAAATTGGCGCAGCCACTATGGACAACAGTATGGAGGTTCCTCAAAAAATTAAAATGACTAATTTATGACCGCTTAATCCCATTCCTGGGTATTTATCCAAAGAAATCCAAAACAGTAATTTGAAAAAAAATATGCATCCCTATGTTCATTGCAGCATCATTTATAATAGCCAAGATATGGATGCAACCTAATAGTCCACTGATAGGCAATTGGATAAAGATGTGGTAAATACACAGGATGGAATATTACTCAGTCATAAAAAGAGTGAAATCTTACCATTTTGCAAATATACTACATGATGGATCTGGAGGGTATTATGCTAAGTAAAATAAGTCAGACAGAGAAAGACAAATACCATATGATCTCTTTTATACATGGAATCTAAAACACAAAATAAATGAACAAAACAGAAACAAACTCATAGATACAGAGAACAAACTAATGGCTGCCAGATGGCGGGTAAGAGGTGGGGCTGAATGGGAAAAGGTGAAGGGATTAAGAACAAGTTGGCAGTCACAAAATAGTCACAGGAGTGTGAAGGACAGCATGGGAATAAAGTCAACAATAACATAATAATTATGTACGGTGTCAGGGGCACTAGATTTTTCGGGGGATCACTTTGTAAATTATATAATGTCAAACCACTGTGCTGTATACCTGAAACTAATATAATATGGAATGTCAATAACTGGGGAAAGAAAAGAAGTCAAATCCTTGCTTTCAGGAAACTTGGACTCACCACCGAATCAGTGATTTGAAGCGTGATAAACTCTTAAAAGAGAAGGGCAGGGAGCTAGGACTGGGAATCAGAACAGCATGCCAGGAAGAGGGAACCGAATATGCAAAAGCACTGATGAGAAAGAGAAGGGTGGGTGTATGTGTGGCTGGAGCAGAGAGAGAGAGAGAGCTGGGGCAGGGTGGGGAGATTTAGGGGGACAGGGGTGGAACAGACCTCCTCAAGAGGAGTCAGGTCTTCATTCCAAGGGCAAGCAAAGGAAGGTGTTTGAAGAACACTTTCACTGAGGTACAATTTAAATACTGCAAAATTTACCTATTTTTGTGTATAGTTTGATGAGCTTTAGTAAATTTATAGTTGTACAGCCATCACTGCAATGTAGTTTTAGAACATTTTCATGATGCCTAAAAGTTCCCTGTGCCCACCTCCCAGCCTTAGACAACCACTGATCTGCTTTCTGCCTCTATAGTTTTGCCTTTTCTAGAAATCTTGTATAAATGTAATTACACACTATGTCATCTTATAGGTCTGGCTTCTTTCACTTAGCATGTTTCTGAGATTCATCCATGTTGTTGCAGGTTAGCTGTCACTAGTTCCTTCTTTTAGTTGCTGAACCGTATTCCACTGTGGGAATGCATTTGTCTATTTACCTGTGGAGGACACCTGACTTTCGCCCAGTTTTTTGGCTATGATGAATAACGCTGCTCTAGACATTCACACAGAAGTCTGAGGGGACACATTATCACCTCTTCTGGGCAGATACCTAAGAGTGGAATTGCTGGATCGCTTTGAACCATCCTAGTGGGTGTGAGGTTGTATCTCACTGTGGTTCTCTGAAGACTAATGCTGCTGAGCATTGCTTCATTGCTCCTTTGTCCTTCATGTATCTTTGGTGACGTGTCTTGTTTCTGGGCTTCCACACTTGGTGACTCACTTGAAGCACTCAGGACTTGGAGGCAGTTATGTATACTTATGGCAATGGGTTAGTCGTGACAGCAAGAGCTCACCCAGCAGGACTAGCGAGCGAGAAAGACACATCAGGTGAGTCCGGAGGAGTCCAAGTGAAGATTTCCTCCTAGGGTGTGGGCCACACGGAGCAGGCTTCTCCCTCCAGCAGTGAAATGCAGCAACAAAGCCCCTTACTTCTGCTCAGGGAAGCCTGTTTGAGGACCCAGGACCCAGGGTTTTTATTGTGGGCTGGTGAGGTAGGCACTCTGCCTGCATGACCAGCCATGATTACTGAAATTCCAAACTCCTGGAAGGAAAGCAGGTGTTCATTATAAATCACGTTGTTGGTACGAACAGTCTAGGCAAGCTGGTAGAGCCGGATTCAGCGCCCCAGGCAGGATGCCTCAGCCTTATCTGTTATAAACGTAGGCAGCACTTCAAAAGCCAATTCTCAGATGCCAGCCAAGGGTAAGCCCCACGCGTGTATGTGTAGGCTGGCTGCACATGTCCGGTCAAATCTTTGGATCATTTTGAAATTGGGTTTTAGTTATTTTATTTACTTATTTATTTTGGAATTGTTGGAGTTCTTTATGTACTGTGGACACAAGTCATTTATTAGATATCCAGTTTGCAAATGTGTTCTCCAACTCAGCTTCCATTTTCCTAGTGGTGTCCCCTGGAAGGAATTTGGACAGGAAAATAATATGACCAGATGTGCAGACACACAAAACTGCTCTGGCTCTTAAGTGCAGAAGGGATTGCAGGGACAGGATGGGTAGGGTGGCCATTCCAGTGGTCCAGGTAGGGGACGACGGCAGTCTGGATTGGAAAGTGACAGGAGGGATGAGAAACGAGGTGGCAGATGAGGGATATATGGCAAGTAAGACTGATCGGGCATGTGAGGACTTACTGTGGATTTCCAATAGCAGAAAGAAAGGGAGAGCTTCCCAAATTTGTCCACTGAACACAAAATTATTTTTGTTTTTCCTAGTGAAACTCCCACAAATTTATGGGATTTTCGTGTCTTGATAATTTGGAACAGATGAATTTTAGGGGTCCTTTCTAGTTTTCACATTCTATGGTACCAGGAACCCGTCCTTTTGGGGCTATATAAATAATTTTAGAATATCCTATGGTGTGTGCCTAGGTGTGTTATTATAGATTGTTCATTAGTCACACACATGTGTATCTATAATGCCGAGTTTTGGCCCAGGAAAATAACTTCACGACTGAAATTGAACACAGGCTATGCATGAAAGCCAGTGCAAAAAAGGCAGGCAGAGACTCGGTGAGCACAGGAAATGCAAGGACGGGGACGAGGAAATTCATATTCATGTACATGTATTAACCCAATTACCAAATGCACCTTGCAAATCCGGAGCGCTAGCTGTATAAAATGGGATTTCACATCACTCTGTCCCAAGTGACACAGACAGTGTATTGCAAATAAAAAATCCTTTCCTCAGGCTGGGATACAGAGCTCCCCTCATTTGGGCTATCGCGAAAGAGCCTTTATCTAAGGCTGGAAATGCTATTTATCCAGGAGCCCAAAGAACTGTTATTCTATCCTTGCAAAATAAACAAAACACTCTGGCAAACTAAATGCAAAGGCGGCCCCAGGGAATGGAAAGGAATGTGAAATTGGGTCCGTGGGTCAGAGTCAGTGCAGTATAATCAGGAGAACAGCAGTGATATACATTTTCTCTTCTGATACTAACAAATGGAGGCTATGTGAATAAACAAGACAAAGTGAGAGTACAAATATGAGGGTTGTCTGGGAAAATGCAGCCATAAATACCTCTGTTTTTCGTATCACATGGCTAGGTACTTTCTGGACAGCATATATATATATATATATATATGGTTTTGTTGTGCTGCTTTAGAAGAGGACAGGGGATGCCAGGCTAGCTCAGCAGGTTGAGCGCTTGCCTTGCAACTGGGAGGTCTGAGGATCAAATCCCAGCCCCGACCCCTGCAAACTCATGTGCTGAACTGCAGTGCAGCACAGCTGGTGGCCACCAAAAATGGCTCAGTGGTGAGGGTTCTCACCTCCCACGCGGGAGGCCCCCGGTTTGGTTGCCGCCCTGCATGGCCTCATGTCCACCTGTGTGGAATGAAACCATGTCACAACTAATGATGTACAACTATGGAGGCTACTCTGCCCCAACCCCCATTCCTTCACCTTCTCTCAAAAAAAAAGGGGACAATGCGAAGGCTCAGAAATGGAGGTTTTACCTGCTGGATGCCCCCACGATACAGCATGAATGAGGAGCAAAAGCAGCTCCTCCAAGCCTAGTCGGGCACGGTGCCCGCAGAAAGGCTGGACGGGGAGATGGTGACATGCCAGGACACTGGCTGTCTGGTGCACACCACCATAATGAACCCATTCAGAGGCAGGGGATAATGAACTGAGCTCATCATGCTGCTCATTTTGCCCCCTCCAGCCTCAGGGCCTTTGTGAATGCTGTGTGCTCTGAAAACCAGTGGCCTCCACCCATCCCCAAGTCTTCTGAATCCTTCTTTCGGCTCTCAAAGCCATCCGCTCTTCCCTGCCATCAGGGTGAGTCCCTGACGTCTTAAAGGGTCTAAACCTTTGGAGGCCCCTTTCGGAAAAAGAATATAAATTAGGAACGTGAAAGGCTCCCACGTACCAGGGCCCCTCCCAGGGTGCTGGGAAGGGCCGGGGCAAGTGACAGGCTAGGGCTCAGCTTCATTAGCTTCGCGGTGATCCTGCTGCCTCTGGCCATCAGAGCACGTGGTGTATTCGCCATCAGGGCCCCCGTCACGGTTTGTCATATATGTTCACTTGTTTGACTGTTTTTGCTTCCTGTCTCTCTCCCCAGTGGACTGAAAGCTTTGAGAGAGGAAAGACTGTGTCTATTTTTTATCGTAGCCCTCATGTTTAGTTTAGTGCCTGGCACGTGAGAGGGCTTCAATAAATACAACTTGAATAAATGAATCCTGAATTTTGAATCCTGATAATAATAATAATCATAAAAGGACTAGCTTCTCCTCATTGGCAGCTTCTGCTTGCCAGGCTCTGGGTGACAGTTCTGAGGGTACAGGTATGTTGGAAGCCTCAGCTTGTAAAACATGGGAGACAAAGCCACTGTGGGCACTTGGAAGTGAATGGAGACGGAAGCTGGGGGTGTCTCTGCGTCAGGCATGCGGCTTCTACTTCCTACTGCCAACAGCACTGTGTCCCCCAGAATCAACACGACTTCATGCGTGGTAGGGACTTCCTCCCAACTAGTCCTTTATAAGAGGAGACTCTTCTAAAGCTGCTGCTTCCTGGTTTTCCCTCTTGGGAAACAGAGAACCCCTCTTTGTATACATTCCCCCCCCCCCCCAGCCATGTCCTTAAACCAGGGGTCTCAGCCAGGGGACATGTGGCAATGTCTGCAGGTGTTTTTTGGTGTTATGTGTGTGTGTGGGTGTTCCTACCAGCATCTAATGGATAGAGGCCAGGGGTGCTGCTAAGCATCTAACATCCCACAGGACGGCCCCCTACAACCAAGAATGATCTGGCCCAGAATGTCAAACCTGCCTAAGTTTGAGAAACCCTGTCCCAAGCCCACAGGCGCCCCTCCATCGCTTTTTCTGGACACTACAGCTGCTTGCACGTGTTTTTTCTCCTTTGCCTTCTATACTCCACACAGAACAATAGGGCAACAGTGTGCAGAGGGGAAGGAGGATGATATTCACCAGAATATATGTGATGTAATTTCAATTATACACTCAGCTTATTAAAAATAAATGTATACTTATTGTAATGGGCACTGTTCTA
The DNA here is from genome assembly GCA_004027555.1 of Craseonycteris thonglongyai. Classification (NCBI taxonomy): domain Eukaryota; kingdom Metazoa; phylum Chordata; class Mammalia; order Chiroptera; family Craseonycteridae; genus Craseonycteris; species Craseonycteris thonglongyai. The sequence goes on along the minus strand of PVKE010010373.1, from coordinate 29,255 downwards.
GGCCAGTGCATTGACTGGATTGGGAATCTTATTAAAATTAGCAGATTCTGGGGAAGCCAGGATGGCTCAGCAGGTTAAGCGCTAGCATTGCAGTTTTGGGGACCAAGGATCAAATCCTGGCCCTGTCCTGTGCAGACCCATATGCTGAACTGGGGTGTGCTTCTCATGCAAGAGGTCCCCACCAGTTCAGTTCTCGCCCTCTCTCGGTTCAGCCCCTGGTTCAAGGGGGCGTGCCTCCCATGCAGGAGGCCCCCAGCCCAGTTCCAGCCCTGCACAACCCCCGCCCACCTGCATGGAAATGAAATCATGTTGAAAACTGATGATGCACAACTATGGAGACTGCTCTGGGCCCTCCCCCTTCTCTCTGTCTCTCTCTGTCAAAAACAATGAAATAAATCTTTAAAAAAGAAAGATGATTCTGAGTTGGTAGGTTGGGGGTGGAGCTTGAGAGTCTGCATTTCTAACCAGGGGATGTATATATTGTGGCCTGAGACCACGCCTGTTGTAGCACATTTCTAGGCACTTAGGCTATAAGTCTGGCTAGAATAAGGTGACCAGATTTTAACATTGGTAAAGCGGGACACCATTGACCGGGGTGGGGCTGGGGTGGGGAGGGGGGGAGTGCTTGATTAAAAATTTGGTCTATCTCCTGCTGTTCCTTAGCTTGTCGTGTACTCTTTCCAAAAATCGGAACTTTTTTAAAACGCCGCGGGACGCAGGACAAATTGTTAAAAATCGGGACTGTCCCGCCAAAAGCGAGACATCTGGTCACCTTAGGCTAGAAGTATATTGGACTCAAAGAAAGGTGGACAGGCTGAAGTCAGAGGCACTCAAAGACATAGAAAATCAGAGCTAGAAGAGATCTTAGAGGGTGGCTCATCGAACCTTCCCATTTTAGAGGTTGGGAAACTGAGGCTTACAGTAGGGAAGGGAGCTAGTCAATGTCACGTAGCTTGTATGGCAGCTTTTGGACAAGGTTGTTGCGTTCCTATTCTCTGCATGATCAGGATCCTGAGGGACCTTGTGAGGGGCAGAGCTCAATCAGGGTGGGGAAGGGCCCTCAGCTTTAGAGGTTATAGGAGTGGAGGTCTGGGGAACCCCCATGGGAGAGCATCAGGACTCTGGACCCAGGAATCCGATTTCCTCTTCCACTCTTTGTCATTCTGACACATACATGAACACTGGGATACATTTGGGGAGATATTAGATTCTTTATGACTGACCCTTTGTTTTTCTGCACGACTAAATCTGTAGCAGGGGATGAACCAGGGTAAAAGTATGGGGAGGGAACTTCTGAATGCATTCAGGCATTTGGTCAGCCAGTGGAAAGAGGGACCTCAAACAGAATTAGGCCAGTCAAAACTTCCCGCTAATCAGGAGTGGAATGACAAACCCTGAACCCATGCCAGACTCCTCATCTTAAAGGGCCCACTCAAAGAGGGCCATCTACCCAGAGCACCTGGTTAGAGGACCGTTTGCATGGTGCTGAGAAGCAACTGCTTCCTCCATTGCAAGGATTGGGGAACATAAACGTTTAAATTCATGCCAGTTTGGTTGGAACAGTAGCAAATTTCATGGAGTAGCTAAAAAGAAGAGCAACAGCTGGTACACCAGGCATTAATAATATAACAAAGGAAGAACAAAGAGAAACTTTCCATTAGTACTTTTGGATGCCAATTTATTATTTAGCCCCCTTTTCAATACTCAAATAGGCAGGCAATCATAAAACATTCAAACAAAGCCCCTAAAACAGTCAAGGCATCTGTCAGTTCCTGTTTAGAAACGTGGAAATCGAGCCCTGGCATTTATAGAACGGCTGTGTTAAAAATATCTGCCGTATCAAAAATATGGTTTGAGGATCACTAACTACTCAGAAACATCTTAGCTTAAATTTTTATCAATGGTCGTGGTTCTTAACAGAAGATGCAGTAGAAATCAGCAAAACACTGCTCCAAAATTTCTGCCTTCTCGACGAGCAGTATTATCTCTGAAACATGGCACTGACAAGGCCCACGGTGTGGTAATGAGCATCTCGTCAGGGCTCTCCAATCAAGACCAGCACCCTGAACCCGGTCCTGGTTAACAAGTGTATTGTGGGTAGGCTGACCAGACGTCCCATCTGCAACTGGACAGAAAACAGTGGTACTGTCCCATTTCAAACAATGCATATGGTCAGCCTACTGACACCTTGAATTTAGCCCTGTGACACTAGGCTGACCACACCTACCATCTGAAATGGGGCGGTGCCATTGTTTTTGGTCCCATTTTAAATGGGACGTCTGGACAGCCTAACTGTGGGCAAGTCTGATCTGACCGCCAGGGGCCCCCGCGGTGGGCAGAACCACCTTTCATGCTCATGCCACAGTTACCACTCACAACGCCAGGGCCCCTCCATCCAGAGGGTCTGGGAGTGTTTGCCTGACCCTCCCGACCCGACACACAGTTTTACCTTCCTGGATAAACGTCCAGCCTGGTGATACAGATACTTGCTCCTCCCAAAGAAGGGCCTCTTTCTGGGATAGGGGACTCTTCAGAACTAAAACAACCATTGAAATAAAACAAATGACAATGTGGAAGAAGCAAAAATAAAAGGAAAACATGAACCTCAACGGTTCCCTCAGGAGGAGCTCGATGGAGGAGGACGGCTGTCCCCCTAGCTCGTCTGTCCTGCATGGTTTGGGGCGCTGTTAGTGCCTTTCCAGGGACACTCCCTGGTGTAGAGGTTGTGGTCCCTGATGTAGGCAATGACAGTGTCAGGGAGCAGGTACTTCACGCTCAGCCCTTGGCGCAGGGCCCGCCGGATGTACGTGGCACTGATCTCGTTCTGCACAGGCTCCCGGACCAGGTGAATGTTGTGCTGGAACCTCTGCAGGATGGCTGAGCCCGAGATGTACCCCTTCGGGTCGTGGCCCGCCCGGCCCACACACACCAAGCCGAACCTCTCCACTATTTCCTGGATGTGCTCGTCTTTCCAGAGGTTGGGCGTCTGGAAGGTCTTCAGGACGTCTGCCCCGCAGAGGAGCTTCAGTTCAGGCTCGGCTGGAAAAACAAGGGTGGGGCCCGGCAGTTACAGAAGGGCCGTGGCCAGTGAAGTTACTTACTCCGCAGGCAATGTTCACAAAATGCTTGTCTTGAGATGTACTGGAAACTCAGTGTCTCCATGGTCGTGACTTCCAAAGAAAAAGCATGTAAATGAATCTGAAGCTACTTCAAGGACATACAGTTGTAAGTAACAATTCAATCAATATTTTGTCTTATGTTGGAGAAGTGCCAAGGAATACAAGACCGGTTTTGTTTTCAGCGTTATACCACCAGTCTGTGGGCGCTGGATCCCATGGCAGAGTGGCCCAGAGGCGGCTGTGCACACACAGAACCCCACCTTCTCATAGAAGGTAAGGCTCTAAAAGCCCTATGTCAGGACTAACAGGCTGAAGCCTCCGGGTAGTCATTGCCCTTACCAAAGTCTACTTCAGCCACAATTCCTGGTACTTTTATAAGTAAGATCTCATCGTAAAGGTTAATTGTAAAGGATCGTTAGATAATCAAAGGGCTCTAAGACCCTTAGCTAGTGACCTTTTCATTTGTTTTCAATAAAACAAAGCCCTAGAACAACTGATCAATGTGGATAATCCCTTGGTGTTTGTTCTAGTAGGATGGTGATTGTGATGATAAAAAGAATACCTGACATGTACTGGGTGCTTACTGTGAGAGCTGTATTGCAAGAGCCCTTTGGGTGTATAACTTCATTTCATCCACAAAACAACTTCATAAAGTAGGTGTTATTGTTGTGCCCATTTTGTGAAGGGGGAAACTGAGGCACAGAGAGGCAGGCAAGTGACTTGCCTGAAGTCACTCATCTAGGCAGATAGGTCAGGATTCATACCTGACAGCCAGCCTTCAGGTGGGGTATTTGGAACTGCGAGGCTCTGCTGCCGCCTGCTGGCAGGAACCGTCCCTGCATCAGGACAGAGAAGCCCTGTCTCGGTTACCAGTTCATGTTCATGTCCCTTTTGAATGGGCTAATTTGGAAAGGAAAAATCAAGTCCACACTAGAAGCAACCAGCAGGTTCTCTGGTTCTCCTGATTCGATCTTTGGTAAACAGCAAAAACTGGGCTCAGTCATCGTGAAACCTCAGCTGGGTGGAGCTTCAGGGGACAAACCTGATGCAAATAGTCAGTTTAGGCTCCTCTCTTCTGGAACCTTCCAAGGAATCTGGACACAAACTAAAGGGACAAGTTACAAAGGAGCACTAGACCAGCTCTGGCACAGAAAGCAAGACATTGGAGGTGTCCTGGGTGGTCTGAGTTCCAGGGGCAGAGGCTGCTCTGGGGCTGGAGCCAAGATCCGCCCTTCTCTGAGCCTCAGTTTCCCATCTATGAAGTGGCGGACACTGGACTTGTTTACTCAGCAAATGTAATTATGGAAGCACAATTTCCAAACACCCTAGCAGCATCGTATTAGTATAATGAAATGATATTCAAACATTTATCATGCATGCATTCATGAATTCTCTGTGGTTAAGAACTGGGAATCTAGAGCCAGACACCTCGGATTCAAATCCCGGCTTTCATTCAACAGATGAGTGACCTCAACTTTAAAATGAGGACATTATATTAAAAGTACTTATCTCATAGGATTGTTTTAGAGTGAACTTGTGAATGTAAAGTACTTACAACAGTGCTTGGAACAGAGTAAGCGTGAGTTATCCATCCATCCACCCATCCACCCATTCATCCATCCTATTCATCTACCAATCCATTCATTGACACATCCTTGAAACACTTATGGGAGATCTCCTAAGTGCCTGGCCTTTTAAAATCAATAAAACTGCATTTAAAAAATTATTCAATAACAGGGTTTTTACTAATTTGGACTGGTCTCATTGCTCACAACATATATGTGGACTTGAATTGTTCTGCACCTGTGAGGTTTTACTCTAATTTACTATTTATTCAACCATTGTAATATAGAGGGCTAATTATTTATTCAATGGTTGAATTATTTGTTAAAACATCAGAATAGAGCAAAATAACATAGCAAGATAATGTAAACATTTGGTGGTTTCTATGTGGTCTTCCTACGGGGGGAAGGTTATATGATGTGCACTTAGTTCCAGGGTCTCCTGAGGCCTGGGGCACCCTCCACAGCTTGTACAGGTTAGAGAACAGAGAAGACACCCCTCCTTCTCCCAGTGGATTTCCACATGTCAGCTTCAATATTAGATACTGTCTGATTCCTTAATGATGACAGTAAGGAAACAATTCACTCTGAGACGCTGCCTACAGGGGACAGGTGCTCACACCTCCCCTGTTCCTCAAGTCCAAGGCGTGTCTTCTTCGTGCCTCTGACCCCAACTCTGGGCAGTGCTGAGTCAGGCTGCACAGAGGCCTTCCGTATCGCTTTCAAGTCCATTCCCATCACCGCTCAAAACCCTCCGGTAAAGTGGCTCTGACTGCCCAAGTATGGAAGTCTGAGGTGTTGAATACAGGGGCCAATTTGATTCGATTTAGCAGTGACACAGTGACATAAATAGGATGTCCATTGGCATTTTCTGGTGCGATGCTCTCTTTGAGCAGCCACCAGCTTTGAAAAGCAGATGAAGCTGATATGTACATAGAACACGAGGGAAGTGCCACTGGGACCCTGTTCTTTGAATGTCCAGTTGCCCTCTGTGACCACGCGGGCCGCCCAGACACACATAGGAGGCGGGACTTCTGCGTCTCATCAGGAGGACACCAGAGCTGAAGCCAGGTATTGACACCCAAATGAACGGGACAGGGCCACCTCGGCACAGTCAGTGTGGAGTGGAATCGAATGGCGTGCTCACTCTGGCTGTATGGGGAGTCCTCTGAAGGTCCCTGAGCTGTGCTCAGTCCCGTGAGCCAAGGGCAGGGACCACCTTCACAAAGACAGACACAGTCAGTCTGTGAAAGGACCCAGGCACCATCCATCCCTGTGTCACACACATACCCCCGGACGCAGCACACCATCCGCAGGACTGGTGAGGCCATGGACTGCAAATCACAAGAGTGAGGGGCAAGGCAGGGCTCCCAAGCCAGGAAGTGCTGAGCTCAGACCGTGATTTACGACCCCAGAGGAGAGCAGCACACAATGACACACACAGCACACAAAGGGGTCCTTTAGAAATGTCACTAGTCACATACAAGCCGCCTCATCAAATGCCAAACTTAGGCTGAGAAAAACCCCACCTTCCTTTATTTAATCGCTCTAGTTTGTTTTTTTTCCTCCTGATTACAAACATGAAATCTACATCAATTATGAAATGCATGGAAAATACATAAGTATGTAAAGTACAAAATGACAGCAATACTTCTGCTTTTTGCAAAAATCGTCATTATTTTGGTATATTTAAAAAATATTTTCTCTCGATTTAGACATGCACATAGATGTGACTATTTTTACATATTTTATATACTGAAGAATATATGGGAAAGCTGGGATGGCTCAGCGGGTTAAGTGCTCGTTTTGAAGTCCCGGGGACCGAGGATCGAATCCCGGCCCTGGCCCATGTGGACCCATATGCGGAACTGGGGTGTGCCCCCAGTTCAGTTCTTGCCGGGACCTATGTGGGGGCTCCCGGCCCAGTTCCTGCCCTGTGCAGCCCTGTGCCCGCCTGTGGAGTGAAACTATGTGGAAAACTAATGTCAACTATGGAGACTGCTCTGGGCTCTCCCCCTTCTCTCTGTCTCTCTCTGTCTCTGTTTCTCTCTGTCAAAAATCAATAAAAAAAAAAAGAAAATAAAAAGAATATATATAGTATTGTATCTTGCTTTTCTCCCCACTTGCCTCATAAGCATTTCTCCATAGCATGAAAACCTTTGTGTAGACCCATCATTATATATTATATAGTATAATTTACTCACACATTTCCTGACATTTAAACATTGATGCTGCCTTTATTTTTGTGCCATTATGAAAATTGCTGTGATAAACATCCTTCTGTATAAGTCCTTGTCCCGATTTCTAGTTATGTCCTCAGCCAGAGTCCTAAAAGGGGACTATCTCAGTAAAAGGGGCATGGACATTTCTAAAGCCCCTGATATATTCTGGTAAACTGAAAAGCCCACGTTTTATTTAAAAAGATGAGTAGGATTTAGGCTTTGAACAGACAGAAAGGGGGTAAGGGAGAAACCCCCAACATTATAGGATCAAGCGGAGTAGGCTAGTAGCCCCTACCAGGGGTCTCCAAACTATGGCCCGCGGGCCGGATGAGGCCCTCTCATCTGGCCCGTGGAGACCTTTTAATCTGAATAAAATAATATTAAATAAATAATTAAAAACATCTATGTTTTGATTCTTTTTTATTTGGACCTCGAGTGTGTAGTCGGCCCCCAAACTGCTGTTTGATAGTTAATGCGGCCCGCGGGCTGAAAAGTTTGGAAACCCCTGCCCTAGACAAATAAACCTGCAAAGAGTGGGGTGAGCTTTGGCAGAGGGAGGGAGAGAGCCCATCTGGATGAAAGCAGCGGGGGTTGGTCTCAGGGGAAGGTGGGTAGGTTCTCAGCAGGGGAGCCAAGAAGAGAAGGGGAGGAGGGGCAGGCCAGGCAAAGAGCCGAGAGGGATTCTGGAAGCATCTGCAGAGAGTTGAAGTGTGGGAAGCTGGGAGCCTCAGGATGGCACCCTTCCCACATCACTGGCGGCTCCCTGCCTCTCACGGGACACTCCACTATCCCCAGTACCTGTGTGGCTTCCTGCCCTGTGCCTCGCTCAGCTGCATGCCCAGACAACCCACTGATCCATGTACAGATGTCTCCTCCTCCAGGTGGCCTTCCTGATCCATGCCTGCACCCAGTACCATGCACAACCTGTTCCCAGCTGGGTAGGGGCTGGGCGGGCTGTCTCTGTACTCAGCCTGAGCCCTGAGCCTGGTCCAGGGGGCTGCTGAGCAAGTATCTCTAGAACCAGATTAGGAGTGACTGCTGAGGCAGAGATGATTCAGAAAGTGGGGCAGAGGGGCTGAGAAGTAAGACAGCACATCGCTCATGACAGGGGTGGGGCTTGGGGGTGGGCTAGGGTACAGTGGGGACGAGCCCAGGGGTCAGCAGAGGCCAGAGGACTGTCATATGCATTGTATAAGCTGATTCCACAGGAGACTCTGACACCTCCTTTCTTAGATTCCTACCCCAGTGAGTAGTTCCACAAACTGGCTATAAAGCACACCCCGCAGTGCCCTTCAAATGTCCCAAGTCCCAATCGCCAGGCACTGTTCCCACTCAGGAGGTCTGGGATGTGGCCAGGGAATTAGTGGTTTTAACAGGTGTTGTAGGTGATTCTGCTGCGAGTGGTCCTTCCACCATTATCTGGGGATGGTTGCACGAAACCTGTCGGGCCTGGTGGCATTTTCAAGTCCTTTTAAAAGAATGTTTCCCAGTCTGTGTTCTGGGGATGATCGGTTCAGAGAAATACTCATACATTAAAAAGAGTTCCACAGTTAAAACGTGATAATGGCTGTTATTTCCCTTTCTTCTTGTAGAGTCACAACACACACAATGTAAAGGTTCTTAAAAGTCCTGCAGCAAAGAGGTCATTTCAGGTTTGCTTATCCAAGACATTCCCAAGACCTTCCGAGCTGGGCACAGTGTCCCACCGTATGAAGTGGGAGAGCCACAGCGGGAACCCCACGGCAGAACCTGCTGGCATCTGGGCTCAGTGGGACCAGCAAGGCCCTGCTGGTGTCACATCCTGCCCTCCCTGCACCTGGGGCTCCTGCTCATTTGCAGGAGGGGGCTATGCATTTGCCCCCCAGGGCCAGGGCTGCCATTAGAGACGGTGAAATCCCAGCTGGCAAGGTTCCGCCACACACCAGGAGGTGACGACAGCGTAGAAACCCAGGGTTACAAATGGAAGGAATAAGCCAAATCAACTTCAAATTCCCTTCAGAACAGGTTTCCTGTCCTGAGTAAATCACTGAGCTACACTGCTGTAATTATCCATCTCTCCGGCTAAGGGTTATAATGGCATGTTTTGTATTCAAAAGGGGGGAGGGGGGCACCCTAAAAACAAAACAAAAGAGCTAAGTCTTTTAAAAGGACCCAGCATCGCTCATCTGTTTATCCCCGTGTAACCTTCCCTGTAATCCATGTCACAGGCACAAGTCACAACGTTTAGGTAAACTCCTTTGTGGCAGAAAATCCCAAATTAGCATAACGATTTACAAGGGGGTTGCGGGGGGAGGGGTGGGGGTTGTCGGATTGTTTAATTTGAATTTGTAAACTGGGAAGCGTCACCCCAACCAGGCCAGCTTGAAAGCCCTTATCTGTGCCCACAGGCCGGACTCCCAGCAGTTCTCCCTCCCACGGGCAAAGGGGGCAGCACGCACCTGCGGCCGCCGAGGAGACGCTCTTGCTGCGGTCCGGGCCCTCCGTCTGGGGCAGGGGTCTGAGCACTTGGCTGTGATGATGCCTGTGTTGTAAACATAAGGCTCAGGGTGCCTGTGCCACCTATAGTCCCCCCAAAGCCACCGAGGGGCTCTCAGATGTTAAGTCGCAGCCTGCTTTTGTGCACAAACATGTGCTGAGAACCTACTGTGTGCCAGGCCCCGTGCCGGCTGGGACAGGTGCCCTGCGGTGGTCTCGGAGTGCCCTGCCCGAGCGACAGTTCCCTGCCTTCTGTGAGCCCCGGGTGGAAGGGGCAGGGGGAACCAGCACAGTTCTACTCCTTTCTTTCAATGGTCTCACTTGTTAGAAAGAATCGCACTGGGATCAAGGACATGGGCTATTAGGATCAGACAGACCTGAGTTCAAAATACAAAATTTCATTTGTAAAGCCAGAATAATCACACCTGCACTTTAGACTTTTGTGAAGGTGAACGCGGGATTATACAGCAAGCCAGGGCACAGCCTGGCCCTCCGCTGGCTCTCAAAAAACATGCTTGCTTGTGGCATCAGTTAGCATCTTAGAACTCCCTAGGGTGCTGGCTGCGTCTGGCCGGGCACCCCGGCTTGGGTGGGGGTCCCAGCTGTCCCACAGGCAGGCTTCGTGACCTGCGCGAGGGGTTTCAGGCCTCCGTGTGGACGGTTCAGTGTCGGCCTCCAAGGCTGTTACAAAGATGAAAGGAGCTGTATGTGCAAAGTGCAACACAGAGCAAATCTTACTACGTGCTAGCATTTCAAGTATGACTAGACTGACTCCAATTTGGCCTGGTGGCTCTTTTCACATTTTATCTTCTGCACATCAAGATACCCATATGTATCTTCTTCTTTGTTTTTTAAGTCAAACACAAGTAATCCCTGTGTCATACCATTTGATCTTCCATCTTTTACCCTCTGTTAGGAGAGCTGTAGTTGGGAAGGATCAGTGCCTGGTGGTAAAGGCGTGTGCTTTGCAGAGTTTGGTGGGTTCCAGTTCAGGTTCTGCTTGTGTGATCCTGGATGGGTTCCTAACACTCTGTGAGCCTCACTGACCTTGTCTGTTAATCATCTGTGAAGTGAATGCTGTCTCTATTTCCCCAAGCCCGTGCAGGAGGAAGGCTTTTACCCTGCCAAATGCTGGGGAAGGGGCTGATTCTTCCTGGGGGAAGGCTCAGGGTTAAAAGTGAAGTTCTAGAGATAGACTGCCTGGGTTGGAATTCCGGTTCCACCTTGTAGCTATGAGATCTGGGTGGGTTTCTTAAGCCAACTGCCTGCAGTTTCCTCATCTGTAGAATGGGGGGTAACGACAGTGCCCACCCCAGCGAGCTGTTGTGAGGATTAACGGAAGAGCTTAGTATGGGCTCAGACACAGAAAGTGCCCAGTAAACATTAGCTGTTATTATTAACTCTGTGCTTAGACTATCTTCCCCACCAGATTGTGAACGTGGAGCACATTTAAGTCATCTTTATAGTCTGAGCACCCAGGAACTGCTGACCTAGAGTCAGCTGAATTCAGGACCAAGGGAAGGAGTGGATGAATAAATACTTTTAATTCTGGTCCAAAGTCCTTCCCAGTGATCTCAGAGACGCAGCTGAGCCTTCTTACAGCCCAGCTGTGCTTCCATAGCTGTCTTACTGCTTTGGTTTTGGGAACCCCTCTCTGAGGATTCACTGCTGGGCTCATATGGAATCTCACATCAGTGTGAAGTCGGTGTGCACCTCAACTCCACTTTCTAACTGTAGAACTTTAAGTATGTTACTGACCCTTTCAGACTCTCCATTTCCTGTAGAACTTTAAGTATGTTACTGACCCTTTCAGACTCTCCATTTCCTCATCTGTAAAATGGGGCTAAACCCATCGACTTCTCAGTTAGTGAGCTGACTAGATCGTACATATGTGAAGAGTGCCTGGTACACATAGTAGGTGATCAAGAAAAGGTGGTGACTATCATTTTATTTTACTTACCTTGAAACTCCCAATTCCAGTAACCCTACTTTGAATACTAGCTGCACTTCTGAACCCTGGTGTTCAAACGAATACTTTCAGTGCCGAATGCCTCTTCCTCACAGACCTCCCCGGGGCAGTGCGCAAGGCTTCCTCTTACTGCCTGCCAAGTGGTACCCTGGTGTGCCTAGCCCTGCACTTGAGGACCGACCCTGGGGGCACGTTCTCTGTGCCCTTGGCAGTGACCCACCTGATCACAGGGTCCGAGCCCTGGCTTTGAACAGACTGGGATTCTGCCACTTGCTTATTTGCTGTGTGACTGGTTAACTTGGCCTCTCTGAACCTCAGCTTCTTCATCTATAAAATGAGGAGAGCGTAAGATCACGTTTGCAAAGGGTTATGATGATGAGGATGGACCACATCAGGTGCCACTGAGTGTGACCAAGGCCCTCCCCCGTCGGCGTGGGGAAAAGGAAAGTTATCCAGTGCTCTAAAAGCGTGAAAGCTGGCCTAGACCAACACATTTTAGGGTAAAAATAAGCGACCGGATGAGGAGAAAAGATTCCCTGGTAAGTCTCACAGTGAGTTTACTTCATAGTGACATTTGCCAATGTCACTATGACATAAATTCACTCTTGACTGTACCAAGAAGATACTAAATGGAGTCAAGGGTGGGGTAGATTTCTACCATGCTTCTAAAATCACCTTACTTTACAATTTTAACCAGATTTTTAATCTTAAAACAAACAAACAACAAACAATGCTTCTGGTAGTTTTAGAAAAGCATTAGTAATCAAACAAATTTTCTAATGCAATGGATACACTTTGGAGATGAAGCTCACTCTAAATTAAAAAAAAAAAATCTTATTCACCTATATGATAAAATAGTCTTGACTATTTGTATCAGTGGATTCTCAGCCTTGGCTGCATAAAATAAAACATTTGGGTACCTTTTAAAAATTACCCATGCCTAGATCTCACCCCAGATAAATCATAATCTTGGGGAAAGGGTTGAGCAATTTTTTTTAAAAGGTTCTCAGGTGATTCCTACAGCCAGAGTTGAGACTACTGGTTTAAATGGATCTCAGTACTAATCAAAAGCCTGATTTACATACTTGGCGACTGAGGCTGTGGCATCAATCCTGGCCACAGTTAAAACCACCAGAGAGCTCTTAAAAACCTGGATGCCCCTCCCAGACCAGTGACATCCCTAGGGTAAGACTTAGGCATCGTTACTTTTGAAAGCTCCTTAGGTCATCCAGTGTGCAGCCAGGGCTAAGATGCACTGGACTAAAGGATATTTAAACAAAAATAAAGAAAAATGTGTTTAGTAAAATCTTGGCTCATATCTGCATTTTGCAGAAGAAGTGGTAGTAATATTATGGAGTACTGTGGTCAGTTCCTATTTATCTGGTAATGGCTTACCTGTTTTGAGGATACATTATGGGCTAGTGTTAGTGCAGGGGAGGTAGCTAACATTATCAAGGACCTATGAAAAGCTAGGTGTTTTGCCCATGTTATCTCACTTAATTCACCTAGTACCTCAGGAGAGCAGGTGGTATCACCCCCATTTTATTAGGTGAAGAACTGACGCTTAGGGAAGCTAACTCACTTAGATCAAATCACTTAGCTAGCAAATTGGGCTCCCAAATCTGGGCCGTGGGCCACACCCCATAGGTGGAGGACAGCATCTGTTTCTGACTAGGTATTAAAGCTAAATGGTTTGTTGGATTATCTACTGTTTTGTTTTTATTCCCCTCGGTCAGCCTAGATAAATGAGAGCTGATTATATGGCTTATTCTGAAAGGATGATCTAGGTGTGAATTCATTCCTCATGTTAAAAAGAAAGAAAGAAGAGAGCATGTGTCCTTAACAATCATTTCATATTTGCTCTCTTTTTACTATGGCAACAGGTTCTGAAGTCACACTGTAACCGCTGAATGCTTCTAGGCTTCTTCCCCAGTAAAAGGTAAACAATGAGATCCTAGATGTGTAACCAAATGTTTACTAAGAAGGTAAATGTATTTCTCCCAAGTTACTTCGAAGATAAGTAAAAAGTAAAAACCAAAACAGATTAGGAACAGACCCGCCAATTATTTCATCTTGTCCCTTGTGCTTCCCAATACATAAACAAAACAAAAAACAAAACAAAAAACAAAACAGTCCACAATTTGCAGTCCCTTCCAGCCGAGCTGGCTGTCATCAGGGACAAGGCAGGCTCTCTCTCTATCACCTCTGAGAGCTGGGACAGGTGGGATTTCCTGCTTCTCTACAAACTCCCAGTAACTTTTTCCGGACACGGGTCAGTGACCCATGGTCCTAACATGCAGGACTTGCCAGGGTTTTTAAATGCAAATTACTTATGCTGAATGCAGACAGCAATTCATAAAAGAAAAAACAAAACAAAACAAAAAACATGCAATGATTTCTAGATTCATAGTCCCCTCTCCCACCCCCCCCCCGTTTTATCGTTTAGATTTATAGAACCCAGGATTTGTATAATTAGAAAAGATGGCTTATTACGTAGATGCCATTTTCAACCTACTCAATGATGACAACAATAAAAAGTCCCACTTACCCTGAATATGTTGTGGTTCTGGGTCAGAAAAGTTTTTTATGTCTCTAAAATCCTCATTAGGTCTTACTGTCCTCATTTTGCAAGTGAGAAATGTGTCTCAGAGAAGTTAGGTCCAGTGCCTGAAGTCACACAGCTACCCAGTGGTGGTCCTGGAGCCAGATGCTGCAGCCCTCGGAAACAAGACTGGGCGTTTCCACAAAGTACATTCCAAAGGGCAGGAGTTTGTGATTTTTCTCCCTCAGGGCCTCGCTGAGAACGCGAGTGTGTTGGTCTTTCTCCCTCTAAGATGAAGCGTTTCTTAAATTTTGGCTGAGAAGACCTGGCGGAAGCCTCACTCACCACTCTATCTCTACTTTCACCCAGTGGGCTCTGCAGACGGGTCCCATAGCCCCTGGTCATCCCACAGAAGCATGCCCAGTTACCTCAGCACCTTCACTGTCTCCATCCACTGTGCCTGCTCACTCTCCCAGGGGTCCACCCGGATCCAGTCGGACGTCTGCAGGGCCAGCTGGGCCATGGCCACTCGGTGCCGGGCAGCTGCCAGGTCTTTCTTCCCGTAGTTGTCATTGACAGGAGAGATGATACCCCCGATCACCTGGTACGTTCCTAGGCAAGGGAGAGAAGTGGCGTTGCAGGTACGAATGCTCGCCATCTGGCAGCCTGAAGTCAGGCCGGTGCTAGACACCTGCACGGCTCATCCCCAGTGGGAACAGGCCTTGCTGTTCTCTCCTGGGAGGCCAGCTCCCTTCGGCAAGGGCAAAGGCCCCCTCAGGGGCCACGTGCTTCTCCTCCAGCGTCTTCTACAACAGAGGAAGGCTGGGAGGGTGAGCCTACTGAGACTCCCAGGTGGCACTGTGGAAGGCTCAGGTCAGAGTGGGTTGGAAGAACACCCTGTGTTCATGGACGGAGTTTCTTAGTCAAATAGGGGGTTTTGTGGAGCGGAGATGAAGGGATGGGATTCAGCATGAACCAGGTTGGGGGGTGATGGAAGGAAATTGATGGCACAGGCCCACCACCAGCTCTGGGGGTGCTGCTATGCAAATGGCTCAGGGCCTGGAGAATGGGCCATGTTTAAAAAAAAATATTTATTTATTTATTTATTTATCTTTAATTGTTTTTTGAGATACACACACACACACACACACACACACACACACACACACACACACACAGAACTGAACTGGGGGTGCTCCCAGTTCAGCACATGGTTCCGCACGGGCCGGGGTGAGAATGGGCCATTTTAAGTTTGAGCCACTATGTCATGGCAGAAGCTGCAGAGACCCATCACGTAAAAAGTGTGTGTGTGACTCAAAGAGCCTGGGTGGGAGCCCAGGCCCACCACTTATGGGATGCCTTAGGCACATTACTAAGCTATTTGAAAAAAGAAAGCACTCAGCCATTTGCTCTTCAGCTTTCCTGTGTGTAAAAGGGGATAATACCTGGTTGTCGGGACCTTGTGGTAAGGATGAAATTAAATAAGCAACTACATAATGTTCATGTAGTGAGATACTATTTTGATTTAGTGTATATTTTAAAAATTATAAAATATAACATGCACATAAGAGGGCATAAAATGCACCTGGCTTGATGAAGAGTTATGAAGTGTATCCTCTATGTTCGTCACGTAGGTTCCACTAGAGAGGACACTTATAGCACACCAGATATTCCCTCTCACAACCCCCACTCTGACGGAAGTTAGTCACCATTCTTATTTTTATAATATTAACTCTCTTGCTTTCCTTTACAGTATTACCTTTATTATTAATGTATTATAAATAAAGGCATTTCATGTATTTATGCAGTCCTCAAAATGTTCATTTTGCCTGCTTCTGAAACTTTTATAAATGGAATCACATTGAATATATTCTTTTGTTAAGACTTTTTCAGTTTATGTAAGTAACATTCACATAGCACAACCAGTTTTATTGCTGTGTAACATTCCATTGCATGATTACATACCAAATAATTGATCTATTTTACTGTTGATGGATTTGGTTGGAATCTGGCTTTAGATAAATACAAACAAGGTTGCTATGAAAATCCCTGCACACATTTCTTAGGACACGTGCCTAAGAGGCCTAAGAGTGGAACTGCTGAGCCATGTGGTAGATGTGCTCGCAGCTTTACTAGATGATGCCCAACAGATTTCTAAAGTGATTGCAGCTCTTTACCCTCCAATCAGTGATGTCTGAGAGTTTCATTTGGGGTTATTGTCAGGGTTCCCCTAGGCTGATACATGTGTAGTTATATTTCACTGTGGTTTTAATGTCCATTTTCCTGCTTACTAGTGAGGCTGAACATTTATTCATATGTATATTAATAAACATCCAAGGTTAAGTTTTTGTGAACTATCCGTTCAAATCTTTTGCCCATATTTTGGGTTGTCTGCCTTGTAATCATTGATTTGTAGGATCATATATTCTAAGTACTAGGCCTTTGTTGGTTATATTGTCATAAATATCTCCTCTCCCTTTATTGCTTGTCTTGTTGTCATGAGTATTTTTATAGCATCTTTTTGAAAACAAAAGTTCTTAATTTTAATGTACCTGAGTTATTAGTTTTTTCCTTTATGGGTAGTGCATTTTGTGTTATGAGGACATTTTCCTATATTATCTCATAAAAGGTTTACTGTTTTGTTTTTCACATTTGGGTCTTTGTACATGATGTGAGTTCTATTAAGTTACTTTCTATTTGGATAGTCAATTATTCCAGCAACATTTACCAAAAAGATTCCCGCCCCCCACAACTGCTGGGCACTGCCACCTGCATCGAATGTCAACCGTCCATCTGTGTGTGGGCCTGCTTTTCTCCTCTCTGTTCCGGTCCGTTGCTCTACTTGCCTGTCCTTGTGCGATGTCACACTGCTTTGCTTAATGGAACTTTATTATACACCTTGATATCTGGTTAAGAAATTCTCCCATCTTGTCTTCCTTAGGAGTGTCTTGGTAATTCTTGACCTTTTGCATTTTTCATGTAAATTTTAGAAAGGATTTGTCAAGTTCCACAAAAACGGAACCTCCCACCTACACCCAAAAAACCAAAACTAAAACCAAAAAACCTGTTGAAATATTGATAGGAACTGAATTGAATCTATAATTCAATTTAGGGAGAACTGACATCTTTACAATATTGAGCCTTTCAATTCAAGAGATTGGTAAATCTTTCCATTTATTTAGGTCTTCCTAAATGTCTCTAACGTGCTATAGTTTTTCTTGTAGCACATTCACATATCTTTGCTAAGATTTATTCCTAGATATTTGACTTTTAAAATGGTATTTAAAAAATACTTTTTTTTTCTGTTTCCTGTTGATATGGAGAAATAGAATTGATTTAGATATCTTGAATGTGTATCTAGTAACCTTGCTAAACTTTATTATTAATTCTAATTGATTATCTGCACAGTCTTTTGAATCTTCTATGTCCCAAATAATACCATCTGAAAATACTGACCATTTTGCTGAGTCATTTCCAATCCTTATACTTTTTATTTATTTTTCTTGTTGCACCATTTAAGACCACTCATATAATGCTGAATAGAGATGGTGTTAGCAGGGATCCTTATCTTATTCCCACTATCAGGAGAAGATTTCAAGTTTCATTAGTACATATGGAGCTTGCCACAAGTTTTTTGTAGATACTCTTTTTCAGTTGAGCTGAGATAATGTCATGTGTTCAATAAGACTCATTATTATTTTTATTTTTTTCTGGGCATAGGAAGCTAATATTTGTGTTGCTCTAGAAGTTAGGTTGGGTTCATATAAACTGACTGAGTTATATTCAATGGGATGCGAGGGAAAGTGATATATATGCCCCATCTAGACTTGGCCATAAAAACCTCTTGTATGACCTTTCAATGCTCTTATCATAAAATTGAAAACTATAATTAAATAGCAAAATTGTAGTTGGAACCTACTAGGATCCCTCAGACACAGCTTGGAAGGGAACTGCCCTGTGATCTTCTGAACCAACATGGTATTTACCTGCTGAGAGATTAACTTTATTTAATATGTTAGGCTCCTGAAATTGGGGGATTTGTTTTTGTTATTGCAGCCTAGCCTGGTTTAACTTGACAAATATTACTTTAAGAGATGTTCCCAGCTATTCTTAGCTTAAGAGCTTTTGTCAAGTGAATTTTATCAAATATTTTTTCTGCAACTCTTGAAATGATTGTGTGATTTTTCTCATGTAGTCAGCTAATATAATAGATTGTATTGATTAACTTCCTAGTCTTTCACCTTGCATTCCTGAAATAAACACGATTTGGTCAACATATATTATCTTTTTAATGTATTGACAGATTCACTTTGCTAATTTTTTCTTTTTAGGAAGTAAAAGAGGCCTATAATTTTCTGTTCTCTTAATGTCCTAATCAGGTGTTGGTATCAAGGTTATGCTTACCTCATAAAAAGTGTTAGGGAGTTCCCTCTTTTTCTGTGCTCTAAAAGAGCTTGTGTATAATTGAAATGATATTTTATTTTATTTTTTCCTTAACTGTTTGGTAGAACTTACTAGTAAAGTCATATGAGGCTGGATTTTATTTGTGTGAAATTTTTTGACTGTTGATTTAACTTCTTTATACTGGTTATAAAATGATTCAGATTTTTCTTTCTTCTTTATAATATTTGGCACTTATACTTTTCTAGAATTTTGTTCATTATTTCTAAATTCTGAAATTTATCGACACAGATGGTTCACAAAATTCTCTTATCTGTTTAGTGTCATCTGTCCTTTTCAGTCCTAATGCTGGTCATGTTTCCATTCTTTTTCCTTGTGCAATCTTGTGAGAGGTTGTCACTTTATTAGTCTTTTTAAGGAATTACCTTTTGGTTTTATTGACCTTCTCTACTGAATGTTTTCTATTTTATCAGCTTCTGTTCTTATTTTTTATTAATTCTGTCCTTCTACTTTTTTGGTATTATTCTGCTATTCTTTTTCTTACTTCTTGTGATGGATGCTCAGCTAACTAATTTGTGGTTTGTTTTATTTCCTAATAAAGGCTACTATAAAATTTCCCTCTAAGCATGTCTTTATTTGCATCACACAAGTTTTGATATGTTGTATTTTCGTAATTATTCACTTCAGACTGTTTTCTGATTTTCATTATTATGTCTTTTTTTTTTTTAATCCATGAGTTATTTAGAAGTATTTTTCTTCATTACCAATCATACTGAGATGTTCGGTTATCTTCCTATTATTGACGTGTAGCTTAGTTGCACTGTAGTCAGAGAACATACACTGCATTGATTTTAATCACCTGAAATGTGCTGATACTTGTTCTATGTCTCAGATGTAGTAAATATTCCATGGGTGCTTAAAAAGAATGTGCATTCTATGATTGTTGGGTGCAAAGTTTTGTCTATTCAGTCAAGACTGCTAACTGTTTAAATCTATGTTCTTACTGATTTTTTGTCTACCTTTTGTATTAGTTACTGAGAATGGCATGCTGAAATCTACTATGATTATGGTGTTTTCTGCTTTACCTTGTAGTTTTTACAACATTTTAAGGATATATTATTGCCTATATACCGGTATTTATTATTCTTATATATCTTCCTGTGAATTGAGCCTATTTATCTCTAGTAATGTTTCTTGACTTTAAGTCTATATGTCTGACATTAATGTAGCCCCCACAGCTTTATTTTGGTTAGTATATGCATAAAATATTTTTTCCCCATTGTTTTTCTTCTAACCTTTCTATACTTCTGTTTAGGCAGGTGTTCTGTAAATAGCCTATAGTTGAATTAAACAATTTTTAAGTTAAATTGGATATTTATTGACTTTTAACTGGAACATTAAGTTCACTTCCATTTAATGTGAATGTTGATATATTTAAGTTTCAAATAACCATCTTATTTCATGTTTCATTTTTGTCACACAAATTTTGTTTTTTCTTTTTCTGCCTCTCTTAGGACTTTCATTTTTTTCTCTCAGATTACAACTTACATATACATTCTTATATCCAAAATAAATTAAGACCTTTACCCTCTTCCTCAACAACACAAGGACTTTGGAACTCTAACTCCACTTACTTCTTCCTGACTTCATGTTATTGTTGTAGATATTTTAAATTGATTTGCCTCCTATTAGACCCTATCATTCTCTTTTATACAACCTTATTTAAATTTACCCAGTACTTACCATTTTCTTTGCATTTCTTTTTGCATATCAGATCTTCTCTCTGGGAATCACTGTCTTTTTGACAGATATATCTGTATAATTTCTTTAAGTTAGTGACTTCATTTCTTTTTTTTTTTCACTTGTGCAAAGTGAATTTTTTATTGCTCTGAGTATAAAAGGTGACTTTAATGGTTGTCTTTAAAAAAATTATTAGCTTCAGTGCGACTTCATTCTTAAAAGACATTTTCAACATATTACCCTCATTTCTGAAAGATATTTCATTGGATTTAAAATAATGGGTTCGTAATCATTCTTCCCCAATATTCTGAAGTTATTGTTCCACTGTCTGGTTGCTGTTGAGAAGTCATAATATATATATTTCTGATTGCTTTCAATAAAAAAATTTTGTGTGTGTGTGTGTTAGAATCAATATACGAGTATTGTGGCCATCTTTGTAGATCTGGGTTGCAAATTATAGATAATTTTCTAAGATAAATTACTAGAAAGGAAAATTACTGGCTTAAACATTTTGAGGGCTTTGGCTACATCTTGCCAAACTGCTTTTCAGAAATTCTGAAAAATTGAAGACTACCCTCAGTGGGGGATTGAGAGCCCCATTACTGGGACTACTGGTACTCATTTAAAATTATCTTTGTCAATTTGGGGTAGTTTTTGTGGTTTAAAATTATTTATACCTAAAATTACTTGTGTGATTATTTTTTTTTTAAGATTGATTTTTTATTGTTTTTAGACAGAGAGAGAGAGACAGACAGAGAGAGACAGAGAGAAGGAGGAGGGCCCAGAGCAGTCTCCATAGTTCACAGCATTAGTTTTGCATATAGTTTCACTCCACAGGTGGGCGCAGGGCTGCGCAGGGCAGGAACTGGGCCAGGAGACTCCCACATAGGCCTGGGCAAGAACTGAACTGGGGGCACACCCCAGTTCAGCGTATGGGTCCGCCTGGGCCGGAGCTGGGATTCGATCCTCAGGCTCCGGGGCTGCTAAGTGAGCTCTTAACCCGCTGATCCATCCCAGCTTCCCCACTTGTGTGATTTTTATCACTTAGAAATTTATATTTCTTCTTTTGTGAACTGCCTATTCACATTCATTGCTCATTTGTCTACTGATGTGTATGAACTCTTTTTAACAAGTACATTAACTGTTTGCCAGTTGGATCTCTAGGAACCACGTAGAGAGGACTGACTTCAAACCATGGGCCTCAGTCTCAGCTCCTGTCTGGCTACTAAGAGTTAGGTCAGCGCCTCAACCAACTAAGACACCCACATCTGCTTGAAGTACAGCCTCGAGTCTTCATCTCAGGGATACTTTCTTTCATCGTTCCTCTGATAGTTCATGCTCCTCTGCTCTGTTCTCTTGCACAGTTCTCTGTCTCGTCTCATAATTCTCACATCTTTTTCTTAGGTTCTGGGAGAATTCCTTGGACGACTGTTCTAATTCTCTGTTTAGTTACCAGACATCACCTCCTTGCTGTTTTGTCTCCACTGAGCACTAATTTGGTGATGACATTTTTTATTCCAAAAACTCTGCACTGTCTGTCCTCACACTGCTCCTTTTTCATGACAGGCGGCCCTGTTGCTATTGTCACATTACAAATTCTGTCTTTTAAGTGGAGGCCCACTTGGCCTGAGTCTGTAGGCTGGGATCTTCCTTGGAAGTACCATTTCTTCTCATATGACCTGTGACTTTCCGTTGACTAGTCAGCTGCCTCCAGAGAGGCCCCTGTTCACAGCAAAAGGTTCAGGGCACCATTTTGGTTTACTGTAATTTTTCTTTGCATATTAGAAATACACTTGCTTGTGCAGTTCAAGGAGAGAGCTACCAGCCAAAGGAAACAGTCACTGGCAGGGAATTCTCCACTTCTAAGGTTTATCTTTAGCATTTTACTGACTGAAATATATAAGGTAGGAAACCGAATTGATTTTTTCCTTCAAATACTTAAGTGACTGTCCCATTGCCTTTGATTAAATAATCTGCACCCTCCCACTCCAATGACTTTTTGTATTTCTCTTACCATATGTTATCTTCCTATGTAGACTTTATGCTCCATTGTGCTGTCCAGAGTCAGTATCACACTCATTTCATCACCTCCTTTTTAAATTACATGTTAAGGTCTGAGAGAGCTTTCAGAGCACCTACTTAGTCTTCCAGGAGAAACGTGGGATACTTTCCTCAAGTTAAATAGAGGGAAATAGCCACTGGGAAGCCAAGCCATAAGTGACCAGGCCAGTGAGGAGCTGGTTGAATTTCCATTTAGTCAAGTCCCTCAGATGCTGCCCTCAGTACCCTTCACACTTTCGGTTCAGTTTCATCCCGGAGGAATCGTGCCCTGGGCCATTTCTCTTGTGAAAGGATCTTTTTTTGTTCCCTCGGATTTTATTATACATACACATATTTCTTTGCATTATATTGCATTACAACTGTTAAGTAGAAAACTCTGTACTTTGTTTTCTTTTTTAAAATTTAAGTATAGCTGACATACAATATTATGTTAGTTTCAGGTGTAAAAGGCCTTTTATAACATGGTGATTCAGCATTTATATTCCTTAGGATGCGCTCACTCTGTACTTCAGCTTGTTTCATTTGAATCTGGGCTACCTTACTGAACTGATTAGTTCTAACAGTTTTTCAAATGCTTCTCTTGAAATTTTTTAGGGATACAGTAATACCACCTGCAAATAATAAAAACTTTTGGCTAGGATCAAGTGTGGTATAACTGGATTTCTTATTTTTCACTGATGCCTTTGGAAAATAATAGTGGTGAGCAGACATTCTTTTCTATTTCCTTGCTTCTGTGGGAATGCTTCTGAAATATTAGGTGATTATATATCATGTTAGATAAGTATCATAACAGTTCTAATTTACTAAAAGCTTAAAAAACAATAACAGCAACAACAACAACAATCCTGAGTAGGTGTTGGATTTTACTGAATGACTTTTAAGTGTGCATTGAGATGGTGATTTAGGCTTCATAAAAATATATTGTCTTAGTAATGTGATATATTAATAGAGATCTTTATGGTATATTGTCCCTGAATACCTAGGATAAATGCTACCTGGTTATGCTGAATTATTCTTTTATTAGCAATTTCATAACCTACTATTTTATATGAGCATTTTGCATCTAAGATTATACTGTTAAATTCGAGCTGTAATGCCACAGTCTCCTTATCCAATTTTCTTTATTCTAGAAAGTGGCTATGGTAGAGTGAATGATTGCACCCAATTCCTCACTCTGTCATAATGGTATTGCACACCCATACCTCTGCCACAGCCTCACAAAGGCAGAACGTACACTTCCCTGTTCCTTGACCTTGGGGCTTGGTCGTGAGACTTCCTTTGGCCAATGGGATATTAGCAGATGTTACATGAACAGAAACTTAAAACGTGCTTGCTTGGTGGCCATCCTGTGCTTGTGTCCTCTTCCCGAGAAATACATGAGGTGGCTCCTACCCCTTATATTCTCCTAGACCCAGAATGATTGGAGTACTTGAGACAAACGAGAATTAGATAGCATACGAGCAGCGTGGGACACGGAGCTGGTGCTCCGCAATGGTCACCCGTCCACTCCCAGGAGGGTCAGCACACTTAACTCCCTGTCTTCGTGCTCTTCTAGGACCTGGCCATTCCTCCATCAAGAGCTGAAGGCTGTGCCCCTCCCCCAGGACCTGGGGGGCATTGTGACTGTTTTCCCCAGTGGCAGAAGAGATGCCGTGTCACTTCCGAGTCTGGGTCATAAACATGCCACATGCTTGGCCTTGTGATCTGGGGACACTTGGTCTTAGAACCCAGATACCAGGCTGTGAAACCCCAAACTAGCCTACACAGACAGACCCCACGATGCAGTTACATGCACACGTTATGGTCCATGTCAACATCCCATCTGACGTCCCTGTCCACACCCAGCATCAATTGCCAGCGTGAAGAAATCTCCAGATGATTCCTGCTCCCAGCTGTCCATCCCAGTGTTTGAGTCTTCCCTGCTGAGTCCCCAAACGCCATGGAGCAGTGACAGGTTGTCCCCACTATGCTCTGTCCAAATTCCTGACCCACCGGATGAGCATAACAAAAGGTCAATTTATACCTCCAGGTCTCGGTGGCTTGTTATGTAGTAATACTAAATGGAACAGGAGTGGAAATGCAGAAAGGCTATGTGATTTTTCCATGGTTACAATAGCAGAAAATGGTAGGGTTGGTACTTGGACCCAGGTCTGCCTGTACTTTTTCTTTCCTGGTGACTGACAGTGAGGTTTGTGGAGCCCTAAGCCAGTCAGGGTTAAGAAGGATAGCGCTAGGTGGGCTACCTCTGTCTATGTGTAGCCCCCAATCAGGTCATTCTGGGGTGTAACAGATTCTGCCACCCCCACAAGCTGATCTAAACAAATGAGACCAACTCCCCCTGCAAGACTGGGCTTCAATATAATATTACTGCTGCTAGCAATGCTAGCAGCCTCACAAACCATAAAGCTAGACTTAATAAGGTTCCCAAGTGTAAAGGCTTCATTATTTCCACAGCAAATGCTTTGGCACATTTATCCGCTTTTTATGAAGAACTAGTATAGAGATTTAAAACACAATGACAACTTGTCAAAACAATTGGGAAAAGTGTGAAGTAATGCTGGGCCGTGGCTGCCCAGCCGTGCAGGCTAAATTCTCCTCCCTCTGGCAGACTCCAGTTCCAGGGTCTCAGTGTCCCCTTGCGCCCAAGCACAGCCCAACCCCTACCCGGGTCACCGACCCTTCTGTCTCTGTTCTTTTTTCTTTGGTGATGTTGGGTGAAAACACCCTGGGAAACAAGGCCTTGAAAGGCAAAAAGGTTTTAAGGACCATCGGGAGCAACCAGTTGCAATAAACAAGGACAAGGAGCCAGAGTGATGATAAGCAGGGTGGGAGGAAAAAAACAAAACAAAACGAAACAAAACAACAGACTAGATCTCAATTACTCAATGGATCTGCCATGCCTTTTTAAAAAGGCTATGGTGATTAAACTTGGCCTCCCAAGGTAAGCCTGGGAAACGTGATCTGGCTGAGGCTTGTAAGGCTTTCTGGCCACTTTGGCACCTTTAAAAAATTTTTCTTCATCAGATTTCAAGCTTATTGCCAGATTGCTCTTCGCTCTTTGGTCCAAATGACCTGGAGACGGCCTGTGGATTGCTCGGCTCTGTGTGCAGCTGGCTAGCAGCACCCATCATTTCATAGGGCGCCGCGTGCTGGGGTCACAGCGGCCTGCAGGAGGCAGCCCGGAGCCTGACGGTCATCGTCCCCAAGCACAGCGCTGGCTCTCGGGAACCACAGTGGGCTGGGACCGCGGCAGCCATTACTGGAAGTGTACTCATCTTCCTGCCCCCTTCAGTGGCTTTGGAGCATGAGGCTCCATCCACCCTCCCCATCCCTTCTTTTTGTGCGAAGGTTCTTTCAACCAGCAAACTTCCTGCATGCAACAAAGCCCGCTATGGTCTCCAGAATCTTTCAATGCCCAAGCCTATCATTGTGAGGTTTCTTTTATTGCCACATGTCCTGTTTCTTTGTGTACAACGTCTTAAAAACTTGGCAAAGTAAACAACAAAGCAGCAATATTTCATAGGGTTTAAACTTCCCTCCTGGTCCCGGAGAGAAAGGACTGTTCTGTTTCCTCTTTTTTCTGCCCTGCTCTCTGTAATCAGTTCTTTGAGTCAGCTGGGAGTACCTTCCGTCTATCTGAGTAGCGACAAAGCCTCAGACGGGTGGCTGGCACCGTGGGGGCCTCTGTGCTTTCAGGACAGTAGAACCTCTTTCTTTTTGTGCCTGTTTGCCATCGTTCAACTCCAAGCTGTCTTTCTATCTGCTGAACAGAATGAGTGTCCTTTCAGAATAGGGAGGTTTTAAAAAGAACTCAGCAGAACTCTAAAATGCTAGGGTCTCGTGGCTACTCCGAAACTCATTACCTTCTCTTTGGGGGTCTTAGATCTGGCAGGAACCTCATACAGGAGGAAAGGCAGTGTGTGTGGGGGGGTGGGGGGTGGGCAGGGTATAATCAAACAGTTCTGTCTTGGTGTGTAGGCTGTTAGAGGAGTCATGGGAAAGCGGCTCGAAACACTTCCTTGGGCAGCTTCTGTGTGTTGAATCCACTCAAAGCAGTCTTGTTTCCCATTAATGAATAACTAACCCAGGGCAATGAATCACCTCAACTGTCCTCTCAAGACAGGCTTTACAGTGGCAGGAACTTGAGGGTGAGCAGAGGCACACCTGAGCATGAGACTTAGCTCTGCTGCTTACGTGCTGTGTGACTTGAGGCAAATTACTTAGCCTCTCTGTTTTCCAGTGTCTTCACCTAAATTAAATGAGCTAATGCAGAAGACAGGGACCAGTTCAGACAAACACATCCCATCTGACAACCCTGTCGATACCCAGTTCTAGTGGACAGCACATTAGAAATATCAGTTGACTATTCCCCTCCCTCTCTCTGGTTTTTACCACAGATACCATTTCTCCTCTTCAGGTGAGAGGGGCCCACAGTCATTTACTTAGCTGGCAGCCTGGCACTTACTCTAACGCAGGCAGTGCACCAGCACTGTGAATTCCGAAATACAGTGGGAGCCCCACCCTCAAGGGGGTTGCAGTCTTGGGAGAGATGCACAGTCACCCCGAGTTGGTCAGTGTGGGCAGAGGTGCGCAGGGATCCTGGATGAGGCTGTGACCAGGTTGAGCTTGTTTTCTGGAGGAGGGGACATCTCAACAGTCACATTATGATGCAGAAGGCAGGTGGTGACCAAAGAAAGGTGAGGCCTTGTTAATCAAATCAATTCTTTCCACATTAGCTGCATTGAAACAAGTCTGATTTTCTTTTCCTTAATCTTCAGAACAACTGAAGCTTGATGACTCCTTGATTCTGCACTAATATCCTTGCCCATTTCTTGATACGTTTTCAATTTACCTTCATGGTAATTTACACTCAAGGAAACTGTCCAAGATCTGCTAAGGGATTCAATAAAATAGGTCACGGAGTTAAATGCTGTGGTGAAATGGCAGGCTTCATTTGATGGATCACATTTAAACTGCTTAGCTGCCTTTTTTGCATCTCTCGTGTGAAGACTAATGATGACTCAGTGAATGGGAAGGGATCACTGTCGGAATGGAGAAGCCATTTTCCTAATTCTATCAGCACATGCAGTGGGGTTGTAAACTTTGCCCTTGACATTGGCAGACATCGCAGTAGGGAAGAGAGCTGAGCAGCCCACTAGACCACCCCACCACCGGGGCTGCTCCAGATGTTGCTGCAGGAACAAGGGGCCTGAAACGGGATTCTCCAGAGGCTGACATGGGGAGGAGTGAGAAGGAGGAAGACAATGTTCTCACGTCAGTACTTTCCTGGTGTTTCTCAAAGTGAGGTCTGCATTGATGTCATTGCTAAAGATTCCTGGCAATGAGGCTTAGGAGCTGTAATTTCCCCAAGCATCCCTGGGAAATGGGATTCTTGGGTCAGTGGAAAACCACGGGTCAGCAGTAACTGTCCAGAGACCACTTCCTTTCAGTGACCCCAGATTCACTCATTAGCCCAGCATCAGCTGTAAACAAAGACTTCTCCATAATGACCAAATCACCAATTTTGTGAGCATGGAATAAAAGAATAAAGTCAATTATACCTCAATAAAAATTAGGTTTCGTTAAAAAAAAGAATGAGGGCTTCTTAGTTTGTTAATGTTTTATGGAGTTTAATGTAATTTCATTATTGAGGTTTACTTCTAACACTATCCTTAATTTACATGTCTAATATATTCATCAGTCAATTCTGATTATGCAAATGGTAGATGATCTTCTCCATTTGCAACGTGAGACATAATTTAGTGTTGTAAAAGGTTAGTTGTAACTAACCTAAAGCTAACTATTCTCACCAAGCACTAAAAAATTAGTCCCCCTGGGGGAACAATTTTTTTAAGTTTTGTTTTTCTTTTCATTAAAGCGTTGTCTAGACTAGTGTTTCTGTAGCTGTTCCGCGTACTGGTAAATAGGCACCTACCAGTTCTCCCAAAGAAAAAGGGTTCAGTGATTCAATAAGCCGGGAAACCCCAGGGTGGACAGAGTAAAAGGTTTTTACTGCAGATGGCAGATCCTCTGAGAGCCCCTAATATGTGAACATGTATAGACACTCCCCAAGAAGGAGACCGCTCAGGGTTTAAGCGAGCTCATTGAGCTTTCATGGCCCAGTCCACTGGGTGAGTGTTCAGAGGACCACACGTTGTGAAATTCTCCGTTAACTCCACGGGCAAGTCATATTGGAGGAGTTCACGCTGCTTTCATTTAGATGCACTGCCCACAAGGCCCAGCCTAGGAAAGTGCTTTAGAGCTGTGGGTGTCGATCAGATCGCTGGAGGGGAGCGTTCTCAAATATGAACCTCCCACCCTTTGACATGCAGGTTGAAAGGACTGATCTAAATGAAAGGAATCATGATCTACCTGATTATCACTAACTCTGTAACCATCATTAAATCATGATCAGCACTGCTGACCAACACCATAACGCCGCCCATGGCCATCACACTGACGTGCCATACCAGCGTATCATGACCCAGAGGACCTTTGCCTACACCAGGGGTGTCAAACTCAATTAAAACACGGGCCATTTGGTGCAACAGGCAAGATTCACAAGGGCCACATCACATTTACAAATGTCGCCGGAACTGAGCGCATTTATACCCGCCCACAGGCCCCCAGGAAAGGCACTGGGCCACGTGTATACTCGTCTTCAGTAGTTAAAGGGTTAACGAGGGAGTTGTGTGTACGGTATTGCCTCGATCTCCCCTAAGCGCTATTATCTTCATAACAATTTTTTCTATTTTCATTTTATTTCAGAGCATCGTGGGCCTCAAAAAATTACCTCGGGGGCCGCATGCAGCCCGCGGGCCGCCAGTTTGACACCCCTGGCCTACACCATCACCACCACGCTAGGAGCAACCGACACCACTACCATTATTCCACCATGACCCATCGCAACACCACTGCCACTCGTTCAACCATTGCCGCTGCTGTTCCCTGTTGCCATCATCCTTCCCAAGTCCAGGCTGGAGAGGAGACAGGAAACAGTGCTATCATTCCAGGTCGCACTCCAAGGTGCAGGGCTAGAGAGAGTTGCACATGTTTATCACAATCTTTCATGACCTGGACATGTTAGAAAAGTACTGGCCAGTTATTTTATAAAATGTCCCTGAGTTTGGTTTGTGCCATGTTTTCTCAAGATTAGATTGGGTT
>PVKE010010372.1:18766-42712 GCA_004027555.1 Craseonycteris thonglongyai | reverse complement strand
TTTTTGACAGAGAGAGAGAGAGATACAGAGACAGAGACAGAAAGAAGGGGGAGGGCCCAGAGCAGTCTCCATAGTTGCACATCATTGGTTTTTCCACATAGTTTCATTCCACAGGTGGGCATGGGGCTACACAGGGAGGAACTGGGCCGGGGTCTCACCCCGGTGAGAACCAAACTGGAGGTACTCCCCAGTTCAGCATATGAGTCTGCATGGGCCAGGGCCAGGATTCGATCCTCAGTCCCCAGGGCTGCAAAGTGTGTGCCTAACCCACTGAGCCATCCTGCGTCCCCAATTATTATTTTTTTTTTTAAGTGTGGGTTCTTTTTTAATATATTTTTATTTTATTTATTTATTTTTTATTTTTGACAGAGAGAGAGAGACAGAGAGAGACAGAGACAGAGAAAGAGCTGAACTGGGGGAGCTCCCAGCTCAGCACATGGTTCCACACGGGCCGGGGCCGGGACTCGATCCCCAGTCCCTGGCACTGCAAAGCAAGCGCCCAACCCACTTAGCCATCCCGGCTTCCCCATATTATTATTTTTGACAGAGAGAGACAGACAGACAGAGAGAAGGGGGAGGGCCCAGAGCAGTTTCCATGTTGCATGTCATTATTTTTTTTTTCTTCTACATAGTTTAATTCCACAGGTGGGTGCAAGGCTGCACAGGGCAGGAACCAGGCCCATTGCCTCCCACATAGGAAATTCAGCCCGGTGACACCCAAACTGAGGGCACACCCCAGTTCAGCATATGGGTCTGCATGGGCTAGGGCTGGGATTTCATCCTCAGACTCTGGGGCTGCAAGATGAGCACTCAACCCACTGAGCCATCCCAGCATCCCAAGAATGGTGTTAGTCTAAGTCAGACTGCAGATCATAAAAGGCAGAGTTCTGAACATAAACAAATACCCCTGCCCCAAAAATAACAGTAGTCATTATTACTAAGACAGCATTTACAGGGGGACACACCTGCAAACTGAAACGGGGAGACTCAGCAACATTATCTTTGAGTGGGAAGCTCAATTCCTATATGTGTGTGGACATATTCTCACATGGGCATGTGTACTTGGGTTTGCTGTCAGTGTGTCTGTCTGAGGTTTCTGCCATCCTCCTATTGTCTCTCCCATTCCCATCTCCTAAATGTTCTCCATAACTGACAGCTCCTGGCACAACTTTCCCTTCAACTTCTGTCAGGAAAAAATAAAGACAAGAATATCTGACTAACCAATACTGGCTTCAAATTTTACTTTGTTACACTCAAGGCACAAGTGTAGGTGTTCTCTAAATCAAAACATATTTTAACTGACTACAATTCAAATCAAAGTTATGATATGTGAAGGTAAAATTCCCTTAAAGTAATGACTACTGAATAATCATGTTTAATATATTATGCTCTCTTATCTTAAAACATTTAGAAATTTTTCTTTGCCTTACTCATCTTTGAATATCACAAAATTGAAAAATAATTGTTTTTCTATTTCATCCCCTGTCTCTATAAAGCACATATTTCAAACTTGGACATCTGTTCAAATCTAAACAGGGGTCCAAATACACTAGCTTTAAAATACATTGATAACTGCAATATTAAAGTAGAATTTTCACCATTTCTTCTTTAAAATAATTTATATTTTCCAAACTTTCTCAGACATCTGTAATTAAAGAAAAGGCTATAAAGACTGAATGAAAAGAGAATATTCTCTAGTTATAAATAATTTACAACAAACATTAACAAATCCAGTTATCATAAGGGTTCTATCAAAAAGCCCATAGGTGTAAGCAACTAGACCTGGCCAACTTGCTAACTAATTCTTGACTCAAATGGGTGTTGCTATTGCTATAGGCAAAGCTATAATATATGATATCGTATGTTAGTTATTACATAGTACTCCGTAAAGTTGGCAGAAATTTCAGGTAGAAACAAAGAACCATAATTCACCTCCATCAACACCCAAGGAAATGAAATTTGGCCACCACGAAACAAGTTTGGGCTCTTGCCAGTCTGTCATATTAAGCTGTAATTGACCTGTGAAATAAAGATCTAATAAGAGGGAACACATACATATAAGTACAGACAGGATGATTTTATAAGATTTTAACCTTGCAGCTGCCCTCTAAAGTAAGGTGTAGAGCCAAGTGTACTGAATGCGTCAGCATAGCCTATAATGGTAGGAGAAATTAAAAGAACATAAGCCTTCTAATACGTAAATAATTTCTCTTCCTCCATGGTTGTGAGAGAGTCATAGTCTAACACAGAGACTAAGGATCTGGTCTGGAATCCTTTCTATCAAACTGGCAAGCAATGCAGTTCACAGATGGGGGCTTTGCCACTTCTCTCACACCTTTATGCAATAACAGCTGAGCTGATGCTTTCTGCACCTGCTACAACTTCTGGAGACGTTTCAGAGGAAGACCAAAGAACATTAAATTGTAGCTGGTAGCCACAAGAAAATGAAGATTATTATATATTTCATAGGAGGAAAATAACACACACACACACCCGAACTTTCTTTTACACATGGTTGTTTCAATGACTATAGTTTGTAAAATAATGAAAAGTCTTATTAGTCTTCTTGAGCATGGAGACAAAGCTTAGCAATGGTTGATCGCTTTTTGCTTGCCTTTTTGGTTGTTCTTAACAAATATTTTTGCTCTACAAATTCATTCTAGAAAAATTTGATAATACCAATATGCTAATGTATTCCCACCACCCAACAATAACTACATTGTGCTGGACAACTTTGTAAACATTTCATTTATGCAGAGATTTTTTTAAGTGGATCATACTATACATAGTATATTGTAATAAAATTTTTATTATTTAGTAGTAGACATTTATAATATTGTAATAGTTGCCTAATAGCCGTGGAGTAGAGTATAATTTATCTAAGTAATCACCTATGATAAACATTTACTTCATTTCTGATTATTTACTAGCATAAATAACATTGCAACAAACATGCTTCCACATATAGCTTGGTACTCTCTCTCTGAAGGGTGAAATTATTGAGTTAAAGGAAATGCATATTTCAAGGTAATGAGGTAAGCCTTTCCTTATCACTATATAAATTACTTTTCACTGCCCAAGAGATGGATTGCTCTGAGCCAGTGGTGACCAGAATGGGCTAAAGTAATAAAGCAGATGAAAGGCCACTCTTTATAGACATTTCTCTTCGCTCTTTTTGAATGACCCTTAAAATGATCACGGAATTCAAGTAGTTTCCCTTTAACACCGATGATGGTCTGAAGCTAACTCTCATGCAGTACCAGATAGTTGAATTCTGGCTCGCTGCAAAATGAAAATCAGAAACCCCTTGCTCAAAAAACCTTGATAATGTCAAGAGAGCAACAGCAGAGCATTAAACCAAGCATGGCCCTTGGAGCACAGGGTCCTGTGCTATTTCACAAGTGTCAGGTGCACAAAGTGGCCCTGGTCTCATGCTCACCCAGGACTTGCCAACCTGATCGCTTGGTCACATACCGTCAGTTGTGAGACCTGCTGTTTTAGATCTCAGAAATTTATATTCTTGAACTCTTTAAGCCACTGCTCATGTAATCATTTGTTACTTCCCATTAATTATATCCCATCACATTTTTCCTATACTTCATATAGGGAGTAACACCCCTCTAATTCTATAAACAAATAATGTCTTCATCTGTCAGGGAACAGTTTAAATTTATAGCAAACACACTTAACCCAGTAAAGATGAAGCTTCCATAAAAACAACATTGAAACACAAATCTCATTTGCTAATGCTATTTTCCACACCCTGCAAGTTTGTGTATGTTTGTAAGTACATGTTTTAAATCAATGAACACAGCATACTCTAAAAAGAAAAAAAAAGGTTTAAATTCAAAAAGTCCTGGTCTGCATGTTCACAGAGTTCAAGAAATCAACACAGAACTACAGGAATTGAGCAATGGTCTGAAATTCAGCAGCCACAAGACATTTATATGGAATGTCCCCTTTTCTATTGTTTTTGGCTTGGTTTCCATGGAAATGTATATTTGTTGCAAGCCACAGTTTTTTGTGGTCTTAGGTACGGAAGGAGGGGGGGGCGGGGAGTATGAATAAACTCAGAGAAGTAATCAAAAGAAATGTTGATTTAAAATACGGGTGAAGCACATAAAGCCTTAGAAAGTGGATGAAATTTTGACTGGACCATCAAGTCCTGAATACTATGTGAGTAAACCAATTTCTGGATATGGTTACATTAACCTAAGGAAGACGGAAAAAATGTTTATATTAGCATCAATATATCAAACAGGCTTTAGAGATAATCTTGGCCTTTGATTATTTATTCATTGAACAGACCTATATTAAGTGCCTACTATATACTAGACATCACATTATTTATCCAGGTTACAAAGGAGTTCAGTTTATTTCTGTGTCTGTATTTACAGAATGACAGAGGACTACTGCACATAGAAAAGGTAGCATGCAGGATATACAATCTAAAGACTGCCTTTCTAATAACAGCTAACGTCATATTTTTTGCTTTATCTAATAAAAGCAATTTGTCCAGACAATGCTTTAGAATAAAATCTATATCAATTTTTTTCCTATTTGGAATTTTTCCTTATTAATAGAAGCAAATTTGAAACATAGCCCTCATTATTTAAAATCAAATCAAATATTCAATACTTTTAGAATGAGCCCCTTATAACTGACCCAGATATAGAGAAGCACTTGCTCATAGCCCAAGTAGTTACTAAGGAGATGGGTCAATAAATATATCATCTGTTAAAAATGTCAAGATTTCTTTTGAAATATGATATTGACAGACAGCTCATTTTGGAATGTTACTTTGGTTTGCATTTAAAACCATGTTAGCAGTGAGATCTTCACAATTTCTGTCAAATACTCCTTACTCAAATCCTTCAAGAATATGTGTTCACACCATTATCTAAAAACCAGTGCCTCAAAAGATAGAACTACTCATAGTCGAGAAAATCAAACAGGCCAATGATAAGTCAGTCTTTCTTTATAAATGTATGTTAGACCAGTAGATTTAAACACTAACAAGTAATGTTTTATCATTCTATGGTATTTAGCAGTGAACTCATAACTAGGTATAAACTGCAGCGATTAAAATATGGTGGTGAGTTTCTTAAATTTTTGACTTTGTATTTTAGAATAACACTGCTGTTCTCTGGATCAGAAGAAGGTAAGCCCGAAGGCCAGAGGCTACTATGGAAATTACAGCCTACCACACAATGTGGTTATCTTTCCTACTTATACAAGCCACATACATACAACTTCGGCTACTACCACTACCACCATCACTGCTCTGCTAGTCTTAGTTTCTGTTTGCTCTACAGCAGATTAGTTCACTTCCCATGAACTAGATCACTGATAGTCACTGTTTTCACTGAAATAAAGTGTTCTGTGGCTTACTAACTTCTGTAATTTATAGCACACTTCAAGAGCTCGGGGTGAGTTTAACACAGTTGGACTCTGAAAGCAACTTCAAATTGTTCCAACTTGGGAGACAGAAAATGTGAACGTTGGAGTGTGTATCTGATCTTTGACTAAAGCAAACAGGATCTTTTGCAACATTCAAACAGCAGTCTACAGAGCCACAGGACCAAGAACTGCAGAAAAAAAAAATCACCCTGAGAATTTTTTATCTAAATACAGAACTGAAAAGGGATGTTTGCCACCCCACGTATACACTTGAATGTTTCTGCCATAGTGGCCTTGCTATAACACCCGTGACATCAGGAGATTGTGACACCATATTAGAACTGCTTAGTCTTTAAGTCTTTTGTTGGCTTTGTGTTCACATCTGTTATAGGAACTTTTGTCTGTTAAATAATTTTTATTTACAGATGCCCACCAATTATTTAATGGATGTCCAGTTATGTAAACATGCTATAGAAAACCAGCGTTTGTTTCTATGCCTAGAATTCAAAATACTTTGGTTTAAGTCCTTCTAGTATTATTGTCATTGGATCCAAGAACACAAACATAGGGAAAGAAGGGTGAGCTGGAGGGTAGAAGTCAGGGAGAGGCTCCTTTCTTGGTAATCTTAGCTGACATGTCAAGATTCTGGGAGGTTGTGCTGCTTAAATTTTGGAAGAAACACTTGTGTTCTTCTCCTTCATGATGATGATTTTAAGAATTAACTGTAGAGATCCTTCACCCTGGAAAATATCCCTAAAGGGTTTCTGAAAGAGAGAGAGTTTATGAAAGTGAGTAGTTATTTTTTACTGTCTCTCGACCCATAATGCAGAAAGTTCTCATGTCTGGTTTGCAAATTGCATTTGTTGAATTTCTGTGGCAGCCTGTCAGACAAAAAAAGAAGGAGTTTTGTAAACTGAGATTAACTAAATAGTGTGGTTTAATCCTGCCTCGTTTGTGTTTATTCGTGCTTCACTGTGGGATTTATAGCCTTTGCTCATGGAAAGACAGAATAAACGCAATGAGCACAAAGAATCCAGGCTTTGGGTTTCTGGAATTAGCATCAGATCCAGGTAAGAATCCTTGGAAGATTTATCTGAAAACAAGATACAGAAATAGAGAAAAGTAGAAAAAATAAATCATACTTTCTTGTAGCTTTCATGAGGACCTATTTAAATCCAAAAAAAGAAACAGCAACATCCATACGTATGCTCACTATAAGAATTGACACATAGACAGATTTTTCTGATAGAAAGTAGTTCTCAGTCTTGTTCTTTCCCTACAATGTTTTCCTCCCTTTCCCACCCTAACTTCCTGCCAGCAGAAGCACCAACCCAGTGTTAGAGGTCTATTTTTTTTTTTTCTCTGCCATGCATCTGGAAGATTCTTGTACTTTAACCCATCAGGCTTGTCAGTGAAGAGACAGCAGTAATTGACAGAGGGCAAAGACTGTGTCCTGAAAGGTTAAGAGTAGAATGTAAGCTATGTCTAAAATGTTCTCACATCTATTCTGCCTTATTAAGCTGTTTCAAAGACTGCATTCATTCTTCTCCACTCCTGATCAAGTTAACTGATAAGGCACTTTTATTATTTCTTCTCACCTGAATAATAAAGGGTCTACTCATTATAAGAGTCCCTTTTGTTAGACTGGTATATGTCCTTTGTGTTCATGTTTTCCTTTGGTCCTTCATTGCTTCCTAGACTTTAGGAGTTTTCAACTTGGGAGAGTTGAAGGAAGCTGGGGGACAAGATGGTGATACTTTTAACCACACAAAAGGGGTAGGATATGATACTCATAGGAAAGAAGCCAAAATAAGAAGACCTACGTATTTATGTCCTTACTGCACTTTTATCTCACAAGTGATCTTGTCAGTGATATACGAAAGCTAATTCATGTATAAGAAAAGGGAGCAGGTCTGCTTTGTTTAATGTAGTGAAAATAATGGCTAAAATAACCTGAGGAACATACAGAAATCTTTATGGTAGATAAACCATTAGAAATTGCACTAATAATCTCCCAAAACATGAAATACTATTTAGCCTTTAAAATGTGTGGTGAACAAGGACAATTACACTTAACAATATGCAAAAATGTTCTCACTATAATCTTAAATAAGAATACAATAAGAAAGCAGTTTGTCAACCTCTGGACAAAATATGGAAGGCTTGAACAAGTCACTTATCTTTGTTCCAACCTGAAATCCCATTCAAATTACAGTAAAACTTTTTTCTAAGGTATAAATCCAAAAAGGCAAAGCAAAAGGGAAAGGAAATAACCAATTAGAGATGTCAACTCATGTTAAAAAGTGAATGAAAGAAACTGGTGAAGTAGAATAGAGAAGGTTGGAAACTAAGCCACTCCAAGGTGGCCAAGATCAGCCAACTTTTTTTTTTTTATTGTTTTTGACAGAGAGAGAGAGAGAGAGAGAGAGATACAGAGACAGAGACAGAGAGATAACTGGATTGGGGGCACTCCCCAGTTCAGCATATGGGTCCGCACGGGCCAGGGCTGGGATTCGATCCTCAGTCCCCGGCATTGCAAAGTAAGCGCTTAACCCTGTGAGCCATCCGGCTTCCCCAAGAGATCATCCAATTTTAAGGTATATTAAATTAAATACATGTAATATTGATAGATGATAGATAGATAGATAGATAGATAGATAGATAGATAGATAGATAGATAGATGACAGATGCTTTAGGCATCAAGAAAACTCAATTGAAAATAGTTTATATTGTGAACAAATTTTGGGGCTAGCACATTTCATATAATAACTTAGAATATTACGTATCCTCTTACATTTCTAAGTTGACATTTAAAGTTTTATGATCAGTTTAACTATTTGCAAAGTTTATAATATCTAGTATGTTATAAATATTTGTATTTTAAAAAACCTTTAGTCCCAATTTTGAATGTATGCAATGGATTTTTAATAGCATTCCAGGAATTTTAATACCATTCCAATAATGTGGCCGCTATCATACATTTTAAAATCACATTAACAAGGTATTTTTTAATAATCATTCTTTTTCTCCTTTGTTTGCATTTTATTACACCTTTCTCACAGCTAGTATAATGAAGCATATTTTTATACTTCAAAAATGTTTACTGATTCTTTCAGTCTGACCTATTTCACCTAATAAGATGTTCTCAGGGTCCATCCATGTTGCCGTAAATGGCTATATTTCATCTTATCACTGAGTAGTATTCATTGTATAAACGTATCATATGGCCTCACTTATTGGTGGAATATAAAACTGAAAGTAACAAAGAAACAAAAATTCATGGACACAGTCATTAGTTTAGTGGTTACCTGAGGGGAAGGGGAAGGTGGGTGGGAAAGGGAAGAAAGTAGGGAGGGGGTTTCAAATATAAGGTGATGAAAAGAAAGCTAATTCTGGGTGGTGAGCACATAGTGCAATGCATAGACAATGTAATGTAGAACTGTACACCTAGAAATTATGTAATTGTTACCAACCAATGTCACACCAATAAATTTACCAATAAAAAAAGTTTTTTTAACTGATACTCTATCAGACTTCTCTGCAACAAAGATATATTAAACATTTTAAATATAAAAATTAATTTCCTGGTACAACAAAGCTGCAACTAATCAAATATATTCTAGTTATTATATCTAATAGTATTACTATATAATTGGTCAGAATACCATTAAGTTTTAAATTATAATAAAGTTTTATAATTATGAAACATAAAAAGTAAAATAGTACTGAAAATGCAATTTTTTTAAAGATTTATTTTTATTATTTTTGACAGTGAGAAAGAGACAGAGAAAAGGGGGAGGGCAGAGAGCAGTCTCCATAGTTGTACGTCATCAGTTTTCACTACAGTTTCACTCCACAGGTGGGCATGAGACTGTGCAGGGCAGGAACTGGGCCAAGGGCCTCTGTGAGCTAAGGGCCTCCAACATGAGAAGCATGCTTGGAGTGGGATCTGACCCAGGAGCTTCCCACATAAAAAGATTAGGGGAAGCCGGGATGGCTCAGTGGGTTAGGCGCTCACTTTGCAGTGCCGGGGACCGGGGATCCAATCCTGGCCCCGGCCCATGTGGAACCATATGCTGAACTGGGAGCTCCCCCAGTTCAGTTCTCTCTCTGTCTCTGTCTCTGTATCTCTTGCTCTCCCTGTCAAAAATAAATAAATAAATAAAAATATATATATAAAAAAAGATTGGCCCAGTGAGAACCAAACTGAGGGAACACCCCAGTTTAGCACATGGGTCCGCACTGGCCAGGACTGGGATACAGTCCTCAGAGCTTGGAGCTGCAAGATGAGTGTTCAACCTACTGAGCCATCCCGGCATCCCCTGGAAATGCAATTTTTAATTAGATAAAAAAGGGATTGGTTTTGGCACCACAATTAAAGGAGGCTTTCATAGGTTATATTATATCTTGGGCAATGAGCCTCATTAATATTTGGAATGGGTGGGTGGGTGATAAATATCTCCTTTGCAATGTGAAAAAGAGGTGATTTTGAAATAGAAGGTGGAAAAGGAGAACTACCACATCACCTTTGTTTCATGAGTGCTCCAATGGTCAATTTTAGGAAAGTTTTTAGATGTTGAGGACCTTGAAATTAATTTATTTAAGCTATTCACATCCATTTATCCCTTGGAAAGTCCAGGACTCTGTATGGTATTGGCACTTCATTTGAAAATCACTGACTCAAATAATGTAATATCTCACTGAACAATAAGATCAGAGATAAGCTACTCCAATGTTGGTTAATTTAGCAACCCAATGATGTCATCAAGGACTCATCTCGAGCTTTCTACTCTGCCATCCTTAGTGTAAATACATTTCTTTTAAAATATCATCCCTCGTGGCCACAACGTGAGAACTGTACATGCAGGCCACAAAAAATATGAAAATGTACAAAGAAATAAAGAAGCCAACTCATCCTGTGGTTATCTCTTAGAAAAGAGAACACTTTTCAGGAGATGCAAAGTTAATCTCCCTTCAGGCCTCATGGATCAGAATAGCATCATATGGGAAAGCTGGTATGGCTCGGCGGGTGGAGCGCTCACTTTGAAGCCCCGAGGACCGAGGATCAAATCCCGGCCCCGGCCCGTGAGGACCCACATGCTGAACTGGGGTGTGTCCCCAGTTCAGTTCTTGCCGAGGCCTATGTGGGAGGCTCCTGGCCCAGTTCCTGCCCTGCGCAGCCTTGTGCCCACCTGTGGAGTGAAACTATATGGAAAACTAATGTCAACTGTGGAGACTGCTCTGGGCGCTCCCCATTCTCTCTGTCTCTCTCTTTTTCTCTCTGTCAAAAATCAATAAAATAAATCTTAAAAAAAAAGAATAGCATCATATGCCTAAACCTTTGCTAGCAAAGGAAATGACTGTGATTGGCTTAAATGTTTCAAGATCTAGCCCTGGGGCTGATGATAGGTGCTCTCTCCCTTCAAAGCATATGGCCATGGTGAAGAGAGAGGGTTCCTGAACAGACTTGAAATTCTGAAGAAAAGATAAATGGAGTTGAAGGTGTACACTGGATAAACAATCAATAGCATATTCAGAAATGTACCTAGAAAAAAAATTACGAGAATATTTAGATTGGTGAGTGGATTTTACATTCTTCCTTTTTTCTCATTTCTATTTAAATTTTTTTCCTAAAATTTGTAACAAGTTTGTGACAATTTTTTGGAAAAATACTTGATATATGAGATTACCATAGACAGTATTTGGGTGAAGGCAAAAGAACCACAGCTGAAAGGTAAATTAGGAACATTTCTCTGCTTGTGCTAAAAAACTTTCTAATAACTAAGATTTTGCAGATCTGGGAAAGCATACTTCTACCTTTTTAAAGGAAAGGGAAATAGCTTTCTTAATGTTGATTTACAAAGCTGGACAGAAATTATGAAAACTCACCTAGCCCATTCCCCTACCTATATATGGGACTAAACAAGTCCAGAGAAATAAGAAATAACATGTTTTTTTTCATTTATCTAGAGCAGACTCCAAAGTTTGGCTGTCTATTCTAGGTTCTAAAATCCTTACAATCAGAAGCCCCAAAACCCTAAGGTGATAAAACTAGAGAAAAGATTAATGACTCCCCGAAAGTCAAGCAACAGGAATGTATCAGAAGTGAGATTTGAAGTGCTCATGATTTTTAAATACTACAACATACTACCTCAGTTATGCTAGGGTATAAGTTATATGAAGACAATATTGTACACTGAGAAAAAAATGAGGTATTAACTACATGGACAAGGGTTTGAATTCTGATTGTGTCACTTATAATCTTGAGCTATCTATCCTCTTAATCTCCCAAGAACCTAGTCTTTCTACTCAATAAAATGGGACAATAAAAACTACTTATAGAAAGACCTTATAAGGTTGAGAGCTATGTTCATCAACTCAAGAACCTACCCCAGAGAAGACACCAATGAGGTACTCTACAAGAAGCACTTGAAACAACATATGTGTAGCCCTAAGATACTGAACGCTATAGAAATGCAAATGGAGTTAAAAAGGATGACAGCTATCACACTAGCTCTTCCAGATACTAAGGTTCCAATATCACTTTGAAGGGTGAACTAGGTATTGGCATTGGCACATAGCCTCTCGAGGGGAGTACTTCAAAGATGAGTGTAGTGATAATTCAGCAATAAGGTATGTAGCACTTTTTCTAGGATATTTGTGAACTTAATTGTCAGACTTTATATACAATTTGCAAAAATACAATAGACTTTTCTATATCTCAATAACATTAGCAAAAGTTGTACAAGAACACCTGTGAGTAAAAATAAATGGGTAAATAATTAATGTTTTGAGAGATAAGTAGGAATTTGGAATTATTACCGGTATATGTTAAAGTGCTCTACTTAAACTCATCTTGCAAACCAATCCACTATGGTACCTTGTTACTAGACTAACACTACCCCCACTCCTCTCCAACCACATAAGAAAACCCAAAGACTCAATGATGGGAACCAAAGGCAAAGTGAAACCTGTTTTTCATTTACTGGCCATATAAGGCACAGAAACCTCAGAATCTGATGCAGGTACAGGGCACCTCCTTTGCCCTAGCCCTCTGGGTAATAATGAAGTAACAATTTTCCCATTTTCTATAAAACTTTATTGGGTAACATAAAATAAATTTGAATAAATACTTCAGAAGAATGTTTATATATATATATTTACTTATTTATTTATTTAATTTTTTTTTTAACTACAAGATATTTTTGCCTGTCAAATTGACAGATTATAAAATGGTACCACCACCATCTTCTTTAGGAGTTGAGGCACTCTTAATCATATTGATAAAAGAACATTAGAAAGAAAACACAAATATGTCTTTGTGAGCCATTATGAACATGAACTCAAACACAGTGAGCAGCTCTATCATCAACACTGTACTGCAGGGATATTCTATAATACTCAAGCTCCACTCAGTCCTTAAATTCAAGAGCAGCGATTTCTAATCCCTTCCTTTCCTGGTAAATCTGACAGCAGCAAGCCCTGACAGTTTTCATTGTTTCAATGACTTTCAAATTAATTCAAAATTAGGAACATCTTTCACACACACAAAAAATACCAACAACAACAACAAAAACCCTTCATTGCCTATTTGATGTGCTTGCCAACGCTCTTTGAATGGGAAATGTTGACAGATGGACCTTTTCCATGCTTAGTTCTCCAATTTTCTGCTGCTACAAAGTTACACACACACACACACACACACACACACACACACACACACACACACACACAGGAAAACTCTGAGAAATAGTCTTCGTTCGCATCTGAGCTCCTCAGTGAGCTAGCTAAGAGTCCATAGGGCTCTGCCTGCTGGTCAGTTTTCTCACCCGCTACCCTCCAAATCAGTCATCCTCAGGTAACCTGCTTTGCCGTTTCATGAGCGTTCTTGTTTCAGCAGCGCAGGTACCTCTTGACAAACTACTAATCTCTACGTAGTCAACAAACTACCTCAGCCATTGTGTACTATGCTTAGTTCACCTTAGCTAAGACTCTGATACTAATCAGACAGAAGATTTTAGTTAATAATATTTTCAATTTAGTGAATGCCTACAGTGTGTGAAACACTGTACTGAGCTCCTTCTAAATGAAATCCTGTTTAACCACACTTAAACCCATTGAGTACCACATTGTTATCCAGAAGGTATTTGAGGCCCACAGAGGGTAAGCAATAAGCTTGCGTTCAAGGAACTGGCGAATAAAGAATATGAACCATCTGACCACACAGTCCATCTCTTAACCTCTTCACCAAATCACCTTTTCAACCTTTTTGCACTCAAAGGCTTTATTTTAACCCTCTGTGTGAAAGAAACCAGAAAGAACCAATCCCAAAATACAAATAAAATGTGAAGATCTACAACTCCTATGACTTATTTGTTCTTAAATCAGAAGCAGATAGTTATTGGCTTTATTCTTTTTCCCCCATGGTTCAAAGTAACTTCCTCTAAAGGGAACAGCTAGATGATTTGAATATAACAGCTAGATTTATTTAGTGCGTTTAGTGTATTTCCTCAACTCTAAAATTATTATTGATTCAAGAAAATTCCTTGGTGTGAAGAACAACCAATTATCATATTTATTTTGAAATTAGTTGTAAGATAATACATGTGTTTGGGAATCAAAACAATATGGTAAATATTAATAACACTCGCTATGTGGTGGCTAACTTAACAAGGCTTCAGTTTGCAAACTGTCTGTGTGTTCCTGCATGAATTCTGTTTCACCCTTCATGAACTTTAAATATGTAACTGTTGAATAAGTACTTGAATGAATAAACACATTTTAGAAAATATTTTATCACATAAATCAAATCATTTTGAACAGAATTTAACATGAACAAAAATTTAAACTAATTTCACAATAGCTCCAGTTGTTTCACATTCTTACCAACTTAAAATTTGGGAATTGTCAAACTGTTTTTTACTCTAGCCATTCTGGTAGGTATGAGATTATTTCTTATGGTTTCCAATTGCATTTTATGGTCACTAATGATGTGGAACCCTTTTAATATGCTTATTGGTCATCCTTTTATCTGCTTTAGTGAAGTGATTGCTTAAGACTTTTGCCCATTGTTACTGAGTTGTCTTTTCATTGTCAATTTTAGAAAACCTTTTTATTCCAGATATGAGTCCTTTATCAGATGTATGAATTGTGAATATTTCCTACCAGTGTTTCACATATTCATTGTTTTTGTGGTGTCTTTTGCTAAATGACTGTTCATTTTTTATGAAGTATATTTAATGAATTTTTTGTCATAATTTGTGCTTTTTTGTGTCCTCTCTAAGAAATCTTTGCTTATCTCGAGATCACAAATATATTCTCCTGTATTTTCTTCTAGATATGTTTTGATTCTAGTTTTTACATCTAAGTCTATAATCCAACTCAAATTCACTTTTATTTATAACAACTCAAATTTATTTTTATTTATAATGTGAGGTAAAGACTGAGGTTCACATTTTCCATATTAATATCCCGTTGTTCTATCACCATTTGTGGAAAA
The DNA here is from genome assembly GCA_004027555.1 of Craseonycteris thonglongyai. Classification (NCBI taxonomy): domain Eukaryota; kingdom Metazoa; phylum Chordata; class Mammalia; order Chiroptera; family Craseonycteridae; genus Craseonycteris; species Craseonycteris thonglongyai. The sequence goes on along the minus strand of PVKE010010372.1, from coordinate 27,812 downwards.
GACTTTCAATGGCCCACTGAATTTCCCACTTGCTTGGTCCCTTGATGGAACAATTGATTGCATATGTACGAGTCTATTTCTGGGTTCTATTCTGTTTCATTGATCTATTTATTCTTACACCAGTGTCTCAATGTCATGATATTTTAGCTTTATAATACATCTTGAAATCAGGTAGAGTAAGTCTTCATATTTTATTTTTCAAGATTGTTTTGTCTATGTTAGATTCTTTGCATTTCCATACAAATTTTACAATTTGTCTATTTCTACAAACATTTTAAAACATCATTTATTTGAAAAAAGTTTGTTTGGACTGTGACTGAGATTGAGTCAAATCTGCAGATCAGTTTGGAGAAAATGGGCATTTTAACAATACCAAGTCTTAACAATGCATAAACGTATTTCTATTAACTTCAGTTTTATTTCATTTCTCTTAGTAACATTATATAACTTTCAAGGTATAGTCCTGCACATTTTTCAGTCGAGTTATTCTCAGGGATTTGGTTTTGTTTAGGGATTTTATGTTATTGGAAATGGTATTTTTTTTTTCATATTTTGCTTTTCAATTGTTAACTGCTATTATATAAAAATTCAACTAGTTGTTTTACATCAATCTTATAGCCTACAATTTGTCTAAATTAAATTATTAGTTCGGGTAATCTTTTTTTAAATTCTATATAACTCCCTTTATAAATTATCATATCATCTGCAAATAAAAACAGTTTCAGTCTGTAAGTTTGTTTGTTTTTTTTCCTCTTTCCTTATTATACTGGTCAGAACTTCAGACAATGTTGAATAAAAGTGATAAGAATGGACATCGTTGCCTATATGTCAATCCTAGGCAAATGTATATAGTATTTCACCATTAAATAAAACATAACTTTAAGCTTTTAATACATAACTTTATGAAATAAATAAAATTTTATTTTAGTCCTAATTTGCAGAGAATTATTTTTACCATAAAAAAGTTTTGACTTTTATACCAGACAGGTATTTGTTTTGATCCTTAAAATTTAAAATTTAGGTGTTTGTTTTTTTTATTAATTTTGTCCAACAGTCCATAAGCTCTTGTTTTCAGAAAACTACTGATAATAAGGGAAACGTTTAAAGAGCCAAATGTAGAGTTTAAAACTGTATCAGTAAATATAATATCAAGGGAATAGGTGATTAGACATTAGGAAGATCTATGGAAATATTTAATAAAATTCCTACAACATACATGAAAGATTCCTAGCTAGTAAAAAGAAAAAAGAAAAAAAAATTTTTTGTACTCTACTAGGGTATAATAAGTCCTTATTATTAAAATAGCCATTTTCTTAGGTGATATTTAATTGTAATTTGTCAATAGTCAAGTCTATATTTTGTAGATACCTAAAATGATGCAACAAAATATTACATCACTTTCTTTTCCAAAATCATTATTTGGTATAGCTTTTAATTCAATACCCTACTTCTTGAATCATTATACATCCCTAGGAATTCAATTAAACTAGTTGATTATTTGTTTTTTGAAGTTTTATTTACATGTTTTTGTAGATTTCAAAACAATATATTTTCACAATTTAATAAAAAAAATTTTTAAAAATGCTTTATGCTTAAAATGAAATGAAGTAAAGGTATAGTTATCCTGTGCTAGTATACATATGACTTTAATAGTCTAACCAAAATAAACGGTTATAGACTAGATGCTCTGCCCTCTATCTTATAAACCAGTCAGCTACCTACACTGCTTATTTGGTGACCTATTCAAAGGCCTTGTAAAATCACAAGACAATCACAGTATCCAAAATCTCACAACTGAGATCAACCTTTGAGAGTAAAACATTTCCTTAGGAAGGCCTTTAAAATGCACATGCCACTATGAAGGGCTAACTAAATCCTGAAGCTATTACCTTAAAATATGGCCTCACTCATTTTGTTAGCAACTTTTTACCCTGGGAAGCAGTAAGCAAGAGAATAGAAGAACATTAAATAGGAAAATGAAGTACTGACAAATAGAAGATTTTTTTTTTTTAACTAGAAGAGCATGTCAGTAAGAAAAAACAAGTGATCTCTCCTTAGAAGACATGCTAGGCAGACATGCAATATTTATTTTTAGGTGGAGGCTGAGCATAGCCTGGGCCAGAAAATCCTTAACAGATCATGGCTCACCATTCCAGAAGGTGAAGAGTCAGTCCTCAGAAAGGAGAGCCAATAGGCAATTTGGAATGGCATCCTGAGGAAGATTGAAAGAGTAAAAATAAACTTTGCTGACCATAACAGCTTATCGAAGTCAGTCGTACAGACTTTACTGTTCACTTAGAAGAAATAAATCCTCATTACCAAATAAATATTTCAAAGCAAACTGAAGTTATCTGAAGGATATTTTAAATAGAGAAAGAAAGGTGACTTATGTCCAGAGCCTGCCCCAAAATACCTCCCATTCATATCTATCATGTTTCCTCTTCCTTTTTGGCCTTCAAGAATTACAATTACCATTACCTCTATGAATAAAAATATTGTAACTCAAATTGCAACTGAAAAAAAAACTCAAGAACACAAATTTTAATATTAGATATACTTAATGTTTCTTAAATACCAGCAAATATAAAACCAGGTGTAAGTATTTTATATTTTTAACTCTTATGAAATTATAGTCAAATAACTATAGAACTTATATTAAGTAAAGTGGAATAATAAACCAATGAAAAGCAAATTTACAACATTAATGTAAAGGGATGGGCAGTAATTGCTAGCCAAAATATCATTGTAATACTGGGTAACATGGCAATGGGTTTTTTTGAGTTCAGATGCCTGATAAATAAGGCACTAAATAGTGACTCAATTTCTCCATAATTTTTCTTTATATGAAATACTATGAACCTGCTGCAGAATAGATAGATAGATAGATAGATAGATAGATAGATATAGATATAGATATAGATATAGATATAGATATAGATATAGATATAGATATAGATATATGCTAAAACTTAAAATTTTTAATTTCTATACCTTAAAATTATTTTCTGATTCTAAGGTCTCCTTCTTCTAGGTTGACAGCACAAATGAAACTTTAACCTTTCAGGAGACAAAGCCCTTTCAGTATAGTGTGACAGTCATTGTGCAGGTAGGGAGAAGGACCCAGCTCTTGAACATTGGTCCTCATAGATTGCCACTGGGATGTCTGTCACTCCTTTCTGCTTGATCCCTGTGTTATGCTTTGGGGCAAGGGAAGCCTTCCTGAGGCTACCTATGGCCCTACTTCCCTCAACTTACAATGCAGCCTCTCTTGTTAGGGAAACACTTCTCCATAGCAACACTACTAGAAAGTCAGGTGTGGGTTCCCCTTCTTCTAAGAATGCACATGCCTTGCCGATTCCTCCTGCCCATAATCTCTGAGTTGTTCTCATTCAATTCAGAGACCCAAAAGCAGTCTGAATTCTGACCTGGAGGAAGCACTGAGAAAAAGATCTACAGAGAACAAGAGAAAGTCAGACAAGTGACTGACCATCCTGGGAAATAAACAACCTCAGTCCATATCTCATCTCTACTGTAACGGCTGTGTGATTTGCCATTGAGTTTCAGGATCTTCATCTTTCAAATAAGTTAGAGAAGATAGATAATATATATAATGATACTGCTACAGTGCAGTAATTCAAAAAAGTGTAACTATTATCATTACTGCACTGTGAATTTCAAAGTAAGAACACTGTCACCTAAGCTCCTAAAAACTTCAGTGAGCAATATTTAAGCTGTGGAGAATAAAAGCCAGATACATCATAATTATATAATAGATATGGAACAGATACATATCATGCTTTACTTGTCTTCAAGTATTAAAATTTAGTTTAAAGAACTCTGGACTATTTAAATTACAATTTTGGAGACATATAGAAGGAGCTAAAAATCAAAAGGTTCTTGCCCCAGTTTGTACTACATATTTACTGTTGCTCATAAGATAATCACGTGACTGCTCTGAGTCTCATAATACTCCTTTTTAAGGCAGGATACTGCTCTCTATTGCACCCATCTCAAGGATTTTTATAAAGCCAAACAGGTACCAGGGCACTAGTAAATGCAAGACATTATTAGTGATTTTCAAAATTAAAGTGATTTCTCCTCCAAAGCCCTCATTTTACAGAGGACAAAACAGAATCCCAGTGAGGTTTCATAATTATCTAATAACAGAAAGTTAGACCTGGGACTTGCACTGAGGACTAAGGATGCCCACATCAGCCACCCCAATCTCCCTTTTCTGTCCCCTCTCTCCTCTCTCTTCTTCCCTCTCTTTAATTACCAACACAAGCACCAGTAAACACTGAGAAATTAATCTATATTCTCATTTAAAATGTTCAGGTGATTGACTAGGAAAGTAATCAGTGTTTAAGGGTTAGGGAAGGATTCATAAAGATGCATTCCCAGAGCAGGTGCCTGGAGCTCACAGGCTCTTATTTCAATTCCCTGTCCAGTGCCATTGTTTATGAGCACATTAATAAACTGCCTCAGCACTTAGCACTCCCTGGGACCTCTTTAAAGGGTCTCAGCTCTCTTACTCTGCCCAAGAAGGCTAATTAGTGAGCCTATCTCAGATCCTTTATGGGGAAGTTTCAGAGAGCTGCATGCACACTTTGTGGACCTATCAATCGTTTCCCACTTTTCACGAGGTGGCTTATTCTGGTCCACGTGATACCCTGACACCTCTGTTCACTGTGAAAACCCTCACCCTGGCTCATTTGAGCCCTGTTTACAGGAGAAAGTTTTACTCTCAGTGCTTTTGACTGGGAGCCCTATTTGAAAAGACTCAGCTCATAAAGTCTTATAGTTCCTTTGTTGGCCTTATCATGACCTGAACATTTTGTTAACAAAGCGCCCTGTTAATGTTTTGACCACAAGAACTAATGTGTGTGGGGCTGACAGTGTTGCCAAAGTGGTGCTTGCTCCTAAAAAGGGAACATTTTAATTCTATTTTCAAAGTAAGTCATCTTACTCCCGCTATATTAGGAAATGTCCTCAATGAGTCCAAGAGCCAGAAGTGTGTGGGTGAGTGGTGTTGGGGGGAAGAGGGGTGACTGTGAATACCCTTGTTGTTATGGCTTCCCAATGTCATAAACCACATCCCTGGAGGGGCAGGCATAGTCCCACTTATATGAAGGACAACAATCGCAATTAAAATGGGCAAGAAACTGGGTTTTTTAATTACAGAATGTACCAAGGTGCTCTTCGTGGGTGCAGCCAGGCTGATACCTAATAACTGGGCAGAGCTTACAAAATAACAAAGGTGATCTGAGGGTCAAAAGACACACACAATGATTCAATTCATTTCCTGGACAAAAGTCACTCTCAGCTCAGGACATCCCCAGAGCCCTAAGCATCCCAAATGTGATTCCTATTAAGAGTGGATTGTTAAAGTTGTCTGCCTACCTGCACCAGGACTGAAGGCGGTGATCTCAATCTCACTCTCATGTCTAAAGGAAAGGTATTGTTGGGAGAAAAGATGTTGCCATATTGCTGGTTCTCAAGGGAAGGAGCTTAAATATTGAGCAGGCAGGCCATTCTACAGGGGGCTCAAGCAGTCATGCCATTCTCAACCATGGATCTCACAGAGGGAGATGCCAAAAAGGGTGCACCAATAAGAGACTGCTGGAAGTCTTCAACAATCAAACCCTATTAGCCAGGGTATAAGGCAAAGCAACCTTGTGACACATATTTGAGTGGTGGAGGGAGCCTCAATTCTCTTGAGGAAAAGACCACCAGGAAGAGGAGGAAAAAGAAAGGAAGCAAGACCAAGACAGCCAGGCCCTAGGCATAGATAAACTTGTTTAACCCATCTGCTCAGTGCGGTTTCGCAGATGATCTCAGGATACCCCTTCCCCTCTAAAGAAAGCCTCTTCCTTTCTTTTGCCAAAGTTTTCCCGCAATCCTGAAAAATCCTATGCTTTCCCTGTCTTTTGTAGAAAGTTTCTCGACCCCATTCTGCTTTGATGAATCTGTGTGTTCTAGAGTATATGTCAGTATATAATATTTAATTCTAGAGAGTTACAAAAGCTTTCATGTTTTATATGCTTTATTTATGAATTAATTGTTTCTTTACTTTCCTCAGTTTGTAAATTCATTGATAGTAGGAACTGTCCACAATTTCTTCTCACTTTCCCTCCTTACCTCACAAGTTTGTTTTCTTGTTTTGTTTTGTTTTTAACTGAACTGGGGGCCTCACCGCATTCAGGAAGTACACCCCAGTTTAGCATGTGGGTCCACCTGGGCCAGAGCCGGGATTCGATCCTCGGTCCTCGGGGCTTCAAAGCGAGCGCTTAACCCACTGAGCCATCATGGCTTTCCCAAGTTTGTTCTTAAAGTGTCTGTTGTCTGACAGGATGGCTTGCTATGATTTTAGCAGACTAAAGTCCTCACCTCTAACTTTTAACAAAAAGTTATTGAAATAAAGGAATCAGTGGAGAAAAGAAAGTAAGGATAGTAAGAACTTTGGCTCAGTAAGCTGCCTCAGTTCCCTCAGTTCTCCTGAAAACAGGCCAGATCCCAGAACATTCTCAATTTATAGAATATTGACATCAACCCTAGTCTTAGGAAACACTCCCTTCTCCACTCCCAAAGCCAACCTGCCTGACAACCTTTTCTATTAACTAGGGCAATCACAACCTTCCTGGAACAATGGTGCCCTTCTCTTTGAGGTCAGAGTTCACTTTGGTCAATTTACATTCCTGAACCTTTTAAGGTTAAGTCTTCTTGCTCCATGGTCCAACCCACAAAGCACTTTGATAGGTAGGAATCTGTATTAAGCTGAAAGTAACTGGTAATTACCCAAGCATGACCCAAGATGCCTAAGTTGAAAAAATGTCTTCATCGCTGGAATCAACGAAACAGAAATTGAATGATGACACTTTACCAAGACAATTGCCAGAAAATTTAAAAACGAGGGACAGGGATGAAACTATAGGTCACTGCATGCATTCAACTCTTAGGTCTTTGGATTATGAGTCTCTCTAACCAGAAGAAGATAAGGGATTTTGGTGAGACACTTCTACCAGTTCAGTCACTAAGCCAAAGGGAAATTTCACCCAGACACAAAATCTAAGTTCAAAGTAGTAATTCAAGGAAGTAATTGGGGATGAAAAGTTCTACTATTAACCTTACAGAGAAGATTAAAAAATAATCCAGGGCAAAATTTTGATAATATCAAGCACTAAAAGACTTTTATGTTTTGAGCTAGACGTAATCACCAAAACATCCCTTAAAAAAAAAAATCTTTCAAATGTGTGTCCTATTTATGGAACAATAAGCAATTTAAAGTTTTAGAAAATTGTATTCTTATAAACAGATATTACGTAAATAATAAAACATAAAGTAAAATGTGATTTGTTCAAAATTTTCCAAACAAAAGATTTTACTGCTTAGGAAATGCTCTTTGCACTTTAAACTATTAAATTAGGTTTTGTAATTAGTTGGGCTTTGTCATTCGAGCCATGTTTCTATTACATGAAAAGACAATAGAACAGAGCTTTAGTGGTCAGATTAAAACAAACTATTCCCATGACTCAGAAGTAGAATTGTGTGGCAAAGGGACTGAAGCACCAGCACCTGTCTTAGGCTTATAGCACCACATGCCTACACAATTGTTGATGCAAAATAGACGACTACTCATTAATTTTATGATTGTATTAAAAGCAGATGTATCCTTCTTGCTTCTATATGTTATAGCTCTGACCTTAGCTTTTTACATTCTCTAAGTTAGTCCATTTAAGGACTAACATTTTAAGAAATATTTTGTGGATAAGTCTAACATGTAACTGTCCTTGTCATATGCTTCTTTGTTATAAACATAATAAACTATCCATTGAGTGACGGTAATATCAGGTTTACCTGGCTAATAGCAACAATTACTATGATTTGTATTTTAAGGAAATTTAGAAATTGTACATAATATTTAGCTTCCTGGTGAAATTTTCCATTTGAAAGGCATAAAATATAATCACATATATTTTTTTTTAAGATTTTTTTTGTATTCTTTTTAACAGAGCGAGAGAGAGAGACACAGAGACAGAGAGAAGGGGGAAGGGCCCAGAACAGCCTCCACAGCTGCACATCACTGGCCTTTACACATAGTTTCATTCCACAGGTGAGTACAGGGCTGCACAGGGCAGGAACTGGGCTGGGGTCTCACCCTAGTGAGAACTGAACTGGAGGCACTCCCCAGTTCAGCACAAGGGTCCACACAGGCCAGGGCCAGGATTAGATCCTGGGTCCCCGGGGCTGCAAAGTGAGCGCTCAACCCAATTGAGCCATCCGGCTTCCCCTATATTTTTAAATATACAATACATATTCACAATAGGTAATCTGCACAGATTACCTATAATGACCATGTAAAATATTTATTTCATGGGCTAATGATCAAGAAATACAATCAATGATGGTTTTTCTATAAAGTTATATTTTGTCCTATTTCATTCCAAAGTACCTTTTAATAACTTTGTTATGTAGTATTTTATTTGAACAAAGTAGGTTTGAATTTTTAGCATTCAAATATATTGCTTCTTATACATTACAGAGTTTATAAAAACGCTGTTGCCCATTTTCGTATATAAAGTGGTTTTTGAAAAGTTCTATAGTCTGTAGATACAGTTCAGAACTGAAAAGAAATCGAGTAAAAGCATAAATTTCAATTTGTATGTTTTTTTAAAGGTTTCTTTCTTAATTATTATGGCTCAGTAAATTAAAATGTGTTCATATTTTAAACTGTTTGAATTTCAAAATAACATTTCAGAAAGGAGAGAAATCTTAGATCCATTTTCACTCAGTTGAGTACTTAATGAATATCTTCAAAAAGAGATACGGGGAAAGCCGGGACGGCTCAGAGGGTTGAGCGCTCGCTTTGAGGCCACGAGGACCGAGGATCGAATCCCGGCTCCGGCCCAGGCAGGACCCACATGCTGAACTGGGGAGTTCCCACAGTTCGGTTCTCTAGCTGTCTCTGTCTCTGTCTCTCTCTCTATCTGTCAAGAGTAAAATAGAAATAAATATGCACTAAAGATAAAATAATTACTCTCTATAAATA